>JARKHS020029893.1:132500-190122 GCA_030143305.2 Amblyomma americanum | reverse complement strand
AATACAAAAACAGCTGGGAACTCTTTTGACGATAGCAAGAACGTTAATAGCAAAAAAAAAACAATCCAGTCTAAGGAAGATCTGCGGGTATATTGGTTGTAATAGCGAAATCTTACAATATCTGAAAAAAATGCACTCATAAACTCCTTCCCGTTTAAAAATTCTGTTTGTCCAGATCTCTTAATACCTTCAGTAAACAGGCAGTGAATAGCATTAGAGAAATATTCTGTCCCTGCCTGACACCCTTCCTTATTAGAATGCTATTGCTGTCTTTATGAGCCGCCGCGGTGGCTGAGTGGTTATGGCGCTCGGCTGCCGGCCCGAAAGACGCGGGTTCGATCCCGGCCGCGGCGGTCGAATTTCGATGGAGGCGAAATTCTAGAGGCCCGTGTGCTGTGCGATGTCAGTGCACGTTAAAGAACCCCAGGTGGTCAAAATTTCCGGAGCCGTACACTACGGCGTCCCTCATAGCCTGAGTCGCTTTGGGACGTTAAATCCCCCATAAAGCTGTCTTTATGGAGGAGTATAGTGGCTGTGCAGCCACTATAGATATCTTCCAGTATCTTTATATAAGGCTCATCTACACCGTGATTCCGCAATGCCTGCATGACTGCTGTTGCTTCGAATGAGTCAAATGCTTTCTCGTAATCTGTGAAGGCTACACAGGTCGTTTCATCTAAGAATATACACAATTCTAATAGGGTTTATGAGTTAGAAGAACGCTTTCTTCAGAAAAGTGTTGTCAGCGGTATAGTAAATCAGAATACAGCTGAGATGTGCTAGCAGCCTGGTTAACGAATATTGAAAAATTAGCTTTTTAACTATTACTGTTAGACTCCTTGATTATTGGGAAGCGTGCAGTCCACCAACATTATTATCCATATCAGTTTCTAGAATTTCGAAAGTGCGGTTACCCTCGGCGCTGTGGTCCGACACATTTTGGCTGTTTCGACGAGTTGCACGCACTGCGGAGGCTGCTTTGCCTGCAAGCTTCTCGAAAGTGCATGGATTCTGGCGCGATGCATCCAAAATTTGTTGGGCAACAGCGCCGAGGGTTATCGCGTTTTCGAAATTGTAAAAACTGATATGAATATTTCTTGTGGTGGGCTACATGCCTCTTAATGATCAAAGGGCCTAAAAGTAATGGTTAAAAAGTTAAATCTCCAATATTAGTTAACCAGCGTGTTAGTTAGCACGTCTTATCTGTATTCTTATCTATTACACCGCTGACAACGCTAGGCCGAATAAGGCGCTCTTCTTACTCAAAACGCCTTTTTTTATTGTGTAAAAGCTTAGGTGACACACCATATATATCGAGGTTGGGACCGCAGCGGTGGCCAAGTGGTTGACCACCCGCCTCACATGCGGGAGGAGCGGGGCTCGATCCCCAGTGCCGCCGGGTACCCACCGGTGACAATGGGTACAAGCTTTCCCCTGGTCTGGTGCTTGGCTTATTTAGGGTGAAATGCTTGGGAAATGGGTCTTTGACCCCACCTTGAGAAATGGAAAATACCTTGTGTCATGGCGCTCTTTGGCCGTAGATGCCCTTGCGCCATAAAAATCCATCATCATCATATATAGAGGTTGGTTATATCCTACGCATTTCTCTCTATGTCCACACCATCGCCTGACTGATGGTGTGGACATGATCTATTAACGAGTAGCCTTAACAACAGCCATCCTGTTACTTTGACTGACTGAAGTCTAAGGATGCCATGATTCTATTAGCGATTACCTTAGTAAATATCTTGCAGGCATCGGACAGCAAGCTGATCGGTCTCTAAATTTTCGAGTCCTTGACGTCCCCTTTCTTATTAATTGAGATAATATTAGCGTTCTCGCGTGATTCCGGTACGCTAAAGGCTGTAAGTCATTGCGTATACAGGGAGACCAATTTTTCTAGCACAATCTTCGCATCGTCCTTCAACAGATGTGCATTTCCGTGATACTCACCAGCTGCTTTCCTGTTTGCATTGTTTGTAGTGCTTTCTTTACTTCCTTTTTCGTTACCGGCAGGGTGTACAATTCCTCTACACCTCTGTGTCCGTCATTATTATCCTGATCAGTTTGTTTACTCTACAGATGTATGTAAAACTTCTCGGCTACCTGAACCATCCTATTCATAGTACTGCTAAAGTATTATTCCGATGGGCAAACCTCGAGCAAGATCTTGCGATGTTTGTATGCTTGCGGTGTTTATGGGTTTGTGCCAAGTGGAATAAATAAATAAAATTTAAATATATATCCCCAAATGGGATTCGAACCGCGGCTGCGCGAGAGCACTGGGCTATCTCCGCAGCCGAACACGCCTCGTGTTAAACTCTAACACACTCTCGCGCTGTTCATTGCACATCGTCTTCCTCATAAACTGATGCTACTATCAAACTAATATCCGCGCTTTCGACCTATGTCGCGATAGGGACAGAAAGATGTGCGCTGCATGCGTTGGCGTGAACAACGTTGTGGCAAAAGCACGTTGCTAGAGAAATACACGTTTGTGTTGACAACACTGCTGCAGAAACGTGGCACTGGAGCATAGATCGCCGGCGTAAGTTGGGTAAATTGGCATCGACGATGAAAAAGTTGTAGACGCGCCTAACTGGCTTCTTGGGTCAGCAGACACCTCAATCGCGCTTTCAGGTACGTGGTGGGGTGTCCAACTGCAAAAAAAAATTCTGCTTTCGCGCAATATTCCGAGCTTAGCAATGCTATACTGCCAGCCATTTTCTGTTTATAATACCATTGCACTCCTCATTTCTTAGTGTGCATCCTACGGTCGCTTGGAGTTAAATACTAGTGGCGATGGTCAACACACCAATTCTGGACGCAGGTGATCTATGTTGATGCCATCAGTTCAACAGGACGCCAAACTTGGGGTATCGTTTTGTGGGTGGTTTTCATTGTTTTCCTTTGAGAGTCCTGTGATTTCTTCAAGCCTTTTCGAAATAAATCCCATCTGCATTTGTCTCGTCGATTCCGCGTGCCGCCACACATGGATGGACGGAGCGTCGTGGTTGTCTGCACTTGCAGCTAGAAAGCCTCCATGTCATTACATCGCGTACCACTGCGTAATCGTACTGGCTGCAACCGAAGTGTTCAGCCCCGTCTTAAGTGATGTGACAGAAACTGATACTCTTCCAGTAAACTGGAATGAGTTTCTGACATACGCCCCCTACACTGATCCCCAGGCACAAATGGGTCGGCATCCGAAAAAGACAAGCATGAAGTCCGAACTCTGATTGATTCCTGTCTTCTGCGTGAGTCTAATGCGCCCTTACTTTTTCACCAGTACGAGGTCTCCATCCTTCCGGCCTCGCTGGCCACCACGCGCCGGCACTCGTCGTACTATTACCCGCAGAACACCGGGCCACCATTAAAAGCCTGCCGCTAGCGACCTGACTGCCTAATGATCACTCTAAGCTTCGACTGGTCCTAATTTGCCTTGCTTGGACCCAAAGCCAATGCGCAATGGCTGTCTCGCTTGTTCAACAAAGATTGTGAAGCGTGAGCTAGCTGTGCAATGCTGGGGACAAACTTTCGCGTGCCCCTGGTTTTGGGCCAGCTTTGGCGGATTATGCCACATCAGCAGTCGTTCGCTGACTGCGTCGGGTAAAGCAAGAACCCAGGCCAGCAGCCGTCGGAAACTTTGGCCGATGTTCCCCTGGAACACACGGCTTGAACACTGCCCAGAAACATGGCAGGGGTAGTACGTGCCCGAAAGCGTTAATAAACAAAAAGGAGTAAAATGCAGTACGTTAGACGACCGCTTAATTCCTTTTTACTCCCATATAGACGTATTCATGTTTAGAGTGTAGTGTCCTTCAATATTAAAGAGAACAAAGCTTGAGTATTTATTTATATTACTCCATGTGTTGTGTGACAATCACACTGTTTTTTTTTCTTATTTTCTAACTAGTTTTGTTGGCGTAACGTATCCAAAAGTCATTTTCGACTTCAAGAGAAATAATCAATATATTTTCTTTTGTGTGTGAAAACTGGCTGTTTGCTTTCATATTCATGATGATGATATTGGTGATGATAATGATGGTAAAGGACATTTTTGGCCAAATAGAACCAAATACGAGGCGACGAGTCAGTAATGCACGCCTTTATTGAAATTTCCTAAGACTGCAATAAAACTAGCACAGGCGTTAGGGCCTGAATATAAAATGTGTTGTGTGATCCATTGTGTGTCGAGAGGGAAATTAAGTCCGACGGAATAACTAAACAAGAAAACTTGCATAGACCATAAAAATCGTCAGTAACATTGCTTCAATATGGAAGTTACCGGTTAGACGGAGAATCCATATCACAGGGTTAGTTAGTCCTGATATCTTGCAACCAGCCCTGTCAACTGCAAAATGTTGAAAAGGCTAAGGTCAAAGCCTGTCTAAATTAACAAAATTTCGTAAGAAACAAAAATTGCTTCATCACCCCTTTTATAACCTTGCATTCCTAAACAGCTCTTACTCAGAACAAAGCACTTTTCCCCTTGCGCGCAGATATTAGGACTGAAATTAGCGTTCCAACAACGAAGATGCTGCTATATTTCTCTTTCTGAAAACGTCCTCATTGCAGCACTGCCCAGTGCACATCCTAGAGATCTCTTGCATAACGATTTGCAGCTACCGCACAAAGCTTTTTGACGAAGAGGAACGCAACCGAGTGTGGACCGTGCTAACTTTCTGAGAAAGCTTTTGCACTCAGCTTTACTGCGCTAGAGCACGAGAGGTACCTGCTCAGTTTCAAGAATCTCTTTTCTGCATACCGGGGGCAACACGTTGAATGTCTGCAGACCGAATATCATTGTTCTTCCATCCGTCACCCCATAGTTATTTCGGCTGGAGATGGTTCTAAGTCGACACAAGATTCGCTGTTGGCTAATCAAATAGTGCATAAATAGGTACCGCTGCGGCCACATACGCACATCTTAAATCAACACTTTCTTAAGCAAGACTGCAGTGAAACGTTGCTAAATTCATTGAGCCTCTTGAGTATCGTAATCCTAACATATATATGGGCACTTAATTAGAGAGTGCGAAAACTTTGCTCTTATGAACGTGTAAAAAGAGCTGCAATACCGAGCACTGTTTCTTTTCGGAATGCTCTGTAATTAATTCCGGTCGTGATAGAACATTACCTCAAAATTCGCTCTCTTGCAGCAGAACAGTGACAAGACATACTTTTTAAAACACTAAGCAAAGAGCGATGCAAGAACGGCTCCTCTCCCTCTCAGTGTGACAGCGGGAGTCACGTGATTAAGCATTAGCTCTACCGGCAAGTTTTTTTTTTTTTTTGCCACCTTAGTAGCCCCATGACACTTCTTTCAGGATATGCACCGTTGTTCTCGGTGACATGTGTCCGGAAACACCCTTTCACTTGCTGCACAAAGACACCATTCCACAAGTAGGCCTCAGCCATAAGCAAGATATGTGTGCACGCTCAATAGTGCACAAGGAACTAGCGAATGCGCTGTCCTCGGCACCTCTCCCCCTGCAACGCAGTCTTGGCGATGTACATGCAGCGTAGAGCAAGCATATTTGCCTTCTCACCAGTGCGTACCTCTCCTTCACCCTCTTGCTGGACTTCATCCGCCAGGCAATGTTTACGCTACCGTTGCGTAAATGGTTAACTTCGGAGGGAGCTTGCCCAAGCACACCTCCCGATTCTCGCACTAACTCCAACCGCGCCATCCCAAGGTGGCACCGCCAACTTCAGTTGCGCGTAACATCCCTGGTGTATGTCACACTTTCCCTATTGCGTAAAGTGCATGACAGCGGCAACCGCAATGTCTTTGCTCAACCTTGTGCGTGTGTGTGTGTTATGCCTTTTTTCCCTTCTCTCTTCCTAGTTTTATTCCCCTAATCTCTCTTCCCCAGTGCAGGGTAGCCAACCGGAACCCCTTTCTGGTTAACATCCCTGCCGTTCCCTCCTCCTCTTTATCTATCTTGTCAGCAGTAGTCGTCAGATTCGTAAAGCCCGTCAGCGGTGTGTGTCTGCGTCTGCCGCCCTCCCTCTCCCATCCCACCACGTCGCCCACCCCTAGTCACGCAATAGGCCAGGGCCGCTTGGAACACGTGACCAGACAGGGCACATCTTTGAGAGCGCCAACTGCCTGAGGACATTCTCGTTGGCCTTGAAGGTCACATGGCGGATTTCGATGACTCCACCCAACGCTGCTTCCCATGAGAGGCGGGAGGGGGGGGGGGGGGGGGGGGGGGGCAATGGAAGTACGTTTCAGGCAGTACGTAGCCTTTAAAATGGAACCGTGGCAGGCAAAGTTTTATTTCCATCTCATCGGCACATCCTTTTTGCTTGCAGTTAAATGTTCAGACCTCCATCCTCCTTACTTGAATGGGGCCGAAGACTTATTCGAATAATGCGGAATTCAAATAATCGGAGCCCGTTTTAGTAGAAGCGATGCTGATGGAGCCAAAGCGCCAGTTCGAATAAACTGGACCTTTTAATTAAGCTAGTATGCATGAACGAGATTCGACTGTACCAGGTGCAGCCGTTTGACAACTCACTCTATTCGGTTTACAAGTCGTCTGCTTTATTACAGATACTGAAACCTTCATCTGAACAAGCTGCGCACAATGATTAAGCGATATCTGCAAGCATATCTGTCCAGAATGTTAGTCCATTGGTTGGTCACGGTAAAGAGGCAATACAGTGACGGCCACTTTAATTCGTTTTAATGAAAGTCGATGTTAACGTTTACATCAAAGCCCACCTTGAAACGCTGCTCAAACTGTCCTAGTCAAATCAAGTAACCAGACATGTGCAATGTTGGTTGCCCCGGCAACAAAATAGAAAGCGGCATATATGTTACAAGCAGCACTTCGAAAGCAACCGTACCTGCCGTCCATCGGAATGCCTCTCTCTGAATGTCATCCTTCGGTGCTTCTTTATTATTTTTTAAGCACGAGTGCTTGAGCCGCTCTCGTTTGTAGCTTGCACGATTTCGCAAACGGCCCCAGCAGCCTCGGAAAACAGAGTGGCCTTCTGCTTAGTTAAACACTCGAACAAAAAGTCGTTCTCGCGCTCTTTTCTATTGCGAGCCGCATACCGGGCGAAATCGTTTTGTACGCAATTTATGACGTACCGCCTTCCTCTCTCCGTAGCACGGAAATTCTTTGCACACGTTCTCCTAACGACTTGCGAGTACTTAAGCTGGGCTTAAACAAAGAGCATAGAGAGGGGAAAAAAAGGAGCTAGTCGCCGCGGATATATTGCGAAAGCAAGGAAGTGAGAAAGAGGAGAAATAAACGCCTAGAGATGGCGGACGCCTGGCGGGAGCACCTGGCAGAACGACCCGAAATAAGACCTCGCCAAACGACTGCCTCGCAAAAGAGGAAAAACCACTTCCCTATTCGCTCCCTTCTTTAACGTATACATATAGAAAAATACACACACAGACGGCACGGTTTGCGAGAAGAAAACGTCACTAGCTCACATTCGTGCCCAAGCATTTTCTGGGAGGCTTTCAAAAAAAAGTGTACATCCGGAAGGCCGTGAAGGGAAATAAAGAAAAAAAGGAGACTGGAAAGGTGTTGGCCGTGAGCGCGGCACAGAGAAAAGAGGCGTAAGGCGACGCCAGCCGTTGGCGCACCGAACGTATTGCCCATTTATGCGCACACAGAGCGTCTGCGCACGCAAATGTGATTCCCCTGAGCGGCAGCGAAGGAACGAAGGAAAGGACCGTGAAAGAAGTAAGTGCTGCGCTGCGCGCGAAGCACGTGCCGCCACTATACGCCGTCGAAGAGATGTTTTTTAAAGCAGGAGCGGAGAAATGAGCGTGCATATGTAGGCACACATACATTTAAGCGTCAGGCGAAGAAAAAAAGGGTGCAGTTCGGAGGGTAAAGCAGGAGCCACAAATCTGTTTGGGTCTCGTGTGTGTGAGAATGTGTTTGTGCGTGCGCGCGAGGAAAAAGCGCACGTCACAAAAGGTTGCGGCAGCCCTTTGTTTCGGAGCGTATACTTCTTTCTTTTTTCTGTCCGCGCCGGCTACAAGGACGCGTTCGCCTGTTCTTCACGCGCGTTCCACTGACGAAGCAATCACTACACAAACGAATGCGCACCGCACGCCTCTCCTCCCGCAGATGAAAAGGAAAGAAAGTAGAAGAGAGAGAAGAAAGAGGTGAGCGACAAATGACGCCGTTATGTGGAAACACCGGCGGCGCCTGGGGGAAGAAAGCAGGCCAAGGCAAACGCTGCTAGCTTGAGGCGAAGGTTGGTTGCTTTCGCACAGAGCGAAGAGACAGACAAAAATGCGAACTGAGTTCCAAAATAAAAACTCCACCCTCCGTCCGTTCGCGCTTGAACGAGATGAGAAAAATGCGCTGGAATCTTTCACACAAAACGGTGCAGCGTTCTCAAAGCCTTAGGCGCCGTCAGCTTCGATCAGTTGCATAGGGCTTAGGCACACACGTATTGCATAGCGTTTTTTTTTCTTCCTCAATGCATGCACCAGGGCTTTTAGCACCACGTTGGAGGAGCCCAGCATAAAAATGGGGACGTATTTTCTGATACTTGAACGCTGGAGACATTGGGCCGGAGTTGCCACAACTCTGCACGCTATTCCTGCTCACCATAGTGTAGACCTCTGCCGCGCATAGTTTTCACAGGCATGCGAGGTCTTGTTGAGGTCACCTTTTCCGCCTCTCTTTCTTGTGCTATGTGTTTGTGTCTTCAATATCTCTTCTTTACTTTTTTTCGTAACTTTGTGCCACGACGTTTGACGAACGTGTGCTATATCCTACCTTCGAATGAAACTTCGGAAGCTTTTATGTACACTCGCAAATGCTGCATGCTGAATGCTGAAATGATGTTAAGTTGCGAATCAAGTCGTCCATATACGTTTTCTACAGCTCAACTCTGTAGTTCTACTGTTACACGCGCTGCATTTGGTCACCACTTGAAAAGTTCGAAAAGCAGCAAAGCGGTCCCACAAAGGCGAAAAACGGTGGCACAGCAAAAACACGCGATTTGCGATCAAGCGATGGCGGCAGCTGTATGATGAATTATTTATGGCATCGTTCACGGCTTCGCTTGCGAAGTATGAAGGCTAAAATGATTGCTTTACTTCAAACGTGGAATGACGCGAGAGGTATACACAGGGCCTGCTTTCGAGCCAGTTGGCCCTCTTCGTGAGCAAGACAGAAACGCTGAAATTTTTGCACTGGAAAGCAAGTGCCTTATACATACAAGCTTCAGGCTACCTTCACTATATTTTCACAGTCAGATTTCTTACGCAGGTTATTTGTGAAGGAAACCTGTCGGACGCTGCAACACTATCTCGATAAGAACACCTTTCCTCCTCCATGTGCGGCCATCAAATTAAGCTCCCAGCATGCATCAGTAGAGATGTCGCATCTATTTCTTACGCGATCAGCCACATGATGTACATCAGTAAGAAGAATTAGGGCAAACGTGTGTTCACGCTCAGTGTATCCGATGTTTCTTCGTCTAATGTGATTGACTGGAAGAGAGCAAGGGACATAATTGTGACCACACAGATATAATGGATCATCTCAGCGGAAACCTTGACGTATGAAGAATATGAAGATGTCTGGCCAATGCTGGGCATCTTACCCAGTGGTAACGCTCTGTCCTCGAACGTCAGCGAAGTCCCGCATTACAAGCGGTCACGGACGTGACGTCACTCCGCATAGTCTCGGCTGTTTCATGCGAGTAAGGTGGAAGTCTGTACGAGTTAGGGTATCACATCCAGCAATGGAACAATGCTAAAGACAGAGGACAAACGCATGTCGAGATCTCACATTTTCTCTTAGGCTCTCTGCCTTTTGCTTTTCATGCGAAAGCTTCACTACGCTAGGTAAAGCCGATTTCGCCTTGCATTGGCGGTTGACCTTCAAGTGAGCCAGAGGTCAGATTTGGCTATAGGCCTTACCATATGTGCTCCAATGGTGTCACGCCACTTGGCCTTTGACCTGTCTATTCGCCGGTAGGGGGCTCTAGAATAGTCGCGCGACGGAAACTGCCTTTGTGACGCCAGTCTGGGGGAAATATATAGGCCGCCGGGTTCATTTGGTGATCAACCTCTCGCGATCAACCATCCATTTAACTGCCACCTGCCAGGGTGGTAAGGTGGGCGTACTGCCTATCCAGTGTGCAGAACGCACTCAACGTTACAGACGCCAAGCCACGTCTACTTTCCCGATACACCACAGCTTTCGCTCTTTAACCAGCTTCGGCAGCAGTTAAACCGCAGCTAATTTTTCTTTATTGCGCTGTACATTCCAAGACATTCTGCGAGAACATCCAGAGGTGAGTACTGAGCAGGAGACACTAAATACGGGTGAACGGCCACCGTGGGAAAATCATAACCTATGTACCATCTACAAAACTCTGATTAAGACTTCCGAAGAGCGTATTGACGAAAGAAAATCTTTCTTCACACCTTGCAATATAGGCATTATTGGCACCCATACAGTGCTACAGCGATCAAACATCTACTTCTACTTCAGTTGAGTTCATCTTTATTTTCAACTCTTCACAATGTTAACCGACTCCCTTGCAAAAAGCTGTGAGAACAGCTTGACGAGGTCAGGGAACCAGCGGCAGACCGCAGGGACAGAAATGCTGGAATTTCTAACAAGCATCTGTTGCTAATCGTAAAATGAAGTTCTTTTTATCGCATGTTTACAAAAATAACAGATGAGCCAAACGTAATCACTGTCTGTATGCATTATGCGAGAAATGCCGTTTTTATTCACACAATATCATAGCAAAATGCATAATTGGACACATGAATGACACAAAACTCACATTTTCACGTTCATTACACGCGGTACCATTGCACTATAAAACTGCAACAAAGGTGACTCAAGAAACACATAGCTCTAAACTTTACGTGTTATTGTCCGATGACTAAGATGGGAAAGATTCACCTTATTTGACTAATAGAATTGGCACTCTATAGGATAAGAACTGCTTAAGGTAATTTGTTCGGTGGTGTTGCATCATTTATTTTTTAGAGGCACGTGTTTTAGAAATATCCGAACGCAGTGTTGCGCTTGATAGGGTTACTAAGAATTGCTTATAGTTTTCATTAGCAAAGCGCAAGTGATAAATAAGACGGTAACTAAAAAGAGACTTGATATTGTTAATTAGATGCCGAATAATTAGCTGTGTTTAAGGATGTAAATATGGTTCATTGTTTACGCAACGAATGGCTTTTTTTCAGACGCAGAAGTGTGCTTACTTTTTTCTTAGTAGTCCTCCCCCACACTACTGTGCTGTACTTAAGATGCAAGCAAAATAACGTGTGATAAAATTGCAGCCTAATAGGGTTCAGAAAGAGGTGCCGGGTCCGAAATGGGGCCCTACAGCAGAGGACAGTTTTTTGGGTACCTGTTCAATTCAATTCAATTCATTTTATTTTACCAGAAGTTTGGAAGTATATCTGGGCTAAAAGCTTTGAATCACAGCTTGACATGGCCGAGACAACCTCTACAAGACAGTGCCGATATAGTTATTAACAATAGTTACGAAAAACAATGGTAGATCTAATAATAATAATTGGTTTTTTGGGGAAAGGAAATGGCGCAGTATCTGTCTCATATATCGTTGAGACAGATACTGCGCCATTTCCTTTCCCCCCAAAAAAACAATTATTATTATTAGATCTACCATTGTTTTTCTAGAATAGCAGATACTATACAATAATAACTTTGAGTAGTATTGAAAACACAAACAAGCTTAGTTTCCAAATATTATCAGAATTAACCCAAGAATACATCATACATACATATTTGAATAAAACTGTAGATTTGTACAATCATAACTGAAATCAAGATAGCATACAGGTTCACCATGACTATCCCATATCATCTGACTTGAGAATGGGACACCTAGCATTTTATGCTCTTTCACGATGCTTATTTTATGAGGTCTTTGCCTACTTTAGAGCGACTGGATTGAGTGACAAATTGTGACAGCGTTGTGCGTGTGTTTGTGTGTTATGCCTTTTCCCCTTCTCTCTTCCTCCGTTTAGTCCCCTAATCCCTCTTACCCAGTGCTGGGTAGCCAACCGGAACCCCTTTCTGGTTAACATCCCTGCCTTTCCCTCCTCCTCTTTATCTATCCATCTATTAACTAGTGTCTAGGGGGCACGCATTAGTTCTTATGTGCAAATAAGATTCATTTATCTCTAGGCTGCTTAGATCGGGCCATTCCTACAGTTTTAACAGCGCAAATGCCTGCCTCCACTGCGCGGTGCTTGTTGGCGACGCATGCTAAAATGCATCACATTCTTCCTGCAGCCCAAAAGGAGGTCCCGTTATTCGCCCTCATTTGGATCAGTGCTTAATTTTCTACTCACCAAAACTCTAGTGCAGCAAAAAAAAAATGGAGGGAGTCGAACCAACCTCCTGCTCTCTTTTTCCGAAGCAGAAGTGCATATATGCTGCAGAAGCATGAGTGAACATTGTATGTCACCCCGCATAAAGCACAAAAAGTAATAAGCTGCTGTTATGAAGTAAACGAAAGTAGCCAGTTTATTCGCGGCATGGTCCTTCCAGCTTTTAAAATGTCATCGGCGAGATTCAACATCAACCGATGTTTCCCGTGGGCTATCAGAAGCACCGTATTGCTGGACACCTGGACGCCTTAAAGCGTATAAGGCTTTGCTGCGGCCTCGTCTGGAATATGCCTGTTGTTTATGGGACCCATTTACAGCCAAGAATATTTCCAAATTAGAAAGAGTGCAAAGAATCGCAGCCTGTTTCATTTGCAACAGATACAAGCGAACAGATAGTGTAACAGCTATGATCAAATCTATTGGCCTAGAATCCCTGCAGACAAGGCGCACTGAAGCTAGGTTGAAATTTCTGTACCTAATATATAATAATCTCATTAAAATAAACGCTCACGATTATATTACTCCTGTTTCGCGAGCAGGCACGCGTTATAACCATGGCAAAATGCTACAAGAATTTCGTGCATATTCTAATACAGTTAAACACTCATTTTTCGTAAAATCGATTACAGACTGGAATGAACTCCCGAAGTGTGTAGTGAATAGCCCGAATGTAGAAATGTTTGTTGACAATTTGAGAGCCTTTTGTACGTGAAATTCTTGTTTTTTGCTTTTTTTCGCATCATCTGTTCGCTTTTGAATGGCGCTAGTCTATATATATATATCTTGTTTATTTTTTACTTGTACCTTTGTTCACCCCTGCTTGGAGTCAAGCGACTCCGCAGTATAAATAAATAAATAAAATAAATAAATAAATTCCGACGTCCTGGCTTTATCAACGTGCGCTGGTATCGGGCAGAATAAGGACATTAACATGAATTTCGGCACCACGAATATGTTGCTATTGCATCCGGAATTCAATAACGTTACTTTGACCTGCCCCGCCGCGGTCTCTCAGTGGTTAGGGCACTCGACTACTGATCCGGAGTTCCTGGGTTCGAACCCGACCGCGGCGGCTGCGTTTTTATGGAGGAAAAACGCTAAGGCGCCCGTGTGCTGTGCGATGTCAGTACACGTTAAAGATCCCCAGGTGGTCGAAATTATTCCGGAGACGACCACTACAGCACCTCTCTTCCTTTCTTCTTTCACTCCCTCCTTTACCCTTCCCTTACGGCGCGGTTCAGGTGTCCAACGATATATGAGACAGATATTGGGCCATTTCCTTTCCCCCCAAAACCAATTATTAATGAATTATTACTTTGACCTCAGCAGCAAAGCGCCTTTAAATCCGCGTCACCGGACAGGTATATACTTAAGATGCAATTGTTTTCCTTCAGTTATAGGCACAATAATAAGTTTTAAGTTCCGAAGTATCGTAGTAGATTCCGCCGCTTGATTTACGCATTGCCTATATTTATGGCTGCGACTGGCTGATTTATGCATTGCTCCAAACTCTGATGTCGGGGTGTAGTTACCGAGGGATCGAAAGCATGGTGGTTTTTAGGCGATAAGTGATGTTTAAAGCTTGTTTGATTTGCTGTGGGAGGTGTCTTTGACAACGTACATGAAATGTGCACGGCCAGGACAGCCTGCGAGAATTTGTGAGGCTTTCCAGTCCTGTTGGCATACGCCAATTCCATTTTTTCTTCCTGTGTTTTTTTTTTGTCTTTTGGCCTGGATGAATGTCGTTTTGTGGACACCGACTGGACCCCTCTCAGGAGACGCGATTGGCTTCAGAGCGAAAGCCTGCTCGTTAAAACCGCTGTCACCTCAATTTCAACCACCTGCCAGCGTATTCGCCGCCAATGCTTCCCCACACGACACGCTATATATTTGTACAAATGACACTCTGCTCGAAAAGCCGCTTATGCGTGAACCGCAATGTGGGGAGTCACCGTCGCCTCTGCGATGACGCATCCATATACATGAGCGGTTCGGCTGCGGCCGTTCTTTCTCTTCGGTGCTCCTCCCTTTCATCCCAAGGCTCCCTTCTTCATCCACAACCTCCTCGCTCGCCTAATTTGCATGATAATATACGCTCCCTGCGCCTCTTCATTCCAGAGCACGCGCTTTCTATACCCGCTGGCGTCCCACAAACCAGGCGCTCATACCAGGGAAACGTGGCAGGGAAGGGCCTCGTAGAAAAACACGTCCCCTACACAGCGATGCGGGCCTCGACTGCTTCTTCCTACCTCTCTCCCTTCTCCCAAAGGCACGTGTTCAAAATCCCCTTGCAGGCAACGTTCCCGTTCTGTGTGTAATACACGTCCGGGCGTGCTACAGCTCGCTCTCCTCGTTGCTTCCGCGTTTGCTTTTGCGCGGCCTTTCTGTCGAGCCCGCTGCGTGTTTCGGCCGTCGCGAGCGTTTTTTGACATCGGAAACAGGTGCCACCCCCCTCCGGGAACTAGGCACTGGAGATCCCCTGCTCGCTTTTCCCATTTTTTTTCTATTTTCCTTCATTCCTTTACTTCCGACTCCGTTCTTCCCTAATCTAGTCGGCGACAAGCTCTTCCGCCCGTGAGGAAAAAGAAAAGAAGAGAGATGAGGAGGGGGGAGGGAATGCCTGTTGAGGTTGTTGCACACACATCGCCACGCGGGCGGCCCTGCGCGGCTTCTGGACCTGATTGATTTCAGGATAGTAAAGGCGCTTTTTGTATAAGCGCGACGAGGTCCCCGCGGCTCTCAATAAATGGCTCGTCGCGTGGCGCTGACGTGGGGAGAAAGGGAATTAGGGCACGGCAGGCGGGTGCAGGGATGGAGGAGAGGGCGAGAGAGAAATCGTGTCGTCGAATACACTTTCCGCTTCGTGTCGTTTCTATAAGGCCGCCAGGCAGCGCTTTTATGTAGGCCGACACATTTCGCGCACGTGCGTACGCGAGCGCGCATCTTTACTTCGGCGCTCCCTTGACATGCGTCCCCTGGGTTGTGTAGGCGGCGCAATGCATCGTGTTTATCGCCAGTCGTTTTCCCGTCCTCAGCGGGATTGGCGTAATGTTGCTAATTAGGCGGTAGAAAGATTTCGGACTCGGCAAGCCGAAGGGAGTATGGGATGCCGCGTATTGCTATGCGTGGGTATTTTGTTCGTTCTTTTTACAGCAAAAGCCGCTATACATATCACTCTCCGGTGGATTCACACTTCAGTGTCGACATCTGGTCCCGTGACGCTCACGTAATCACGATGACGTGCCCTCACGTAACTAGCACCGACCACGTGACCAGCGCCAGGCATGTCATCACGCAACCCTTGCGATCATTATGGCAACACAGGCTCGACCTTACTTTATAAGTACGCCGCCGCGGTGGCTGAGTGGTTATGGCACTCGGCTGCTGGATTCTAGAGGCCCGTGTACTGTGCGATGTCAGTGCACTTTAAATAACCCCAGGTGGTCAAAATTCCCGGAGCCCTTCACTACGGCGTCTCTCACAGCCTGAGTCGCTTTGGGACGTTAAACCACCATAAACCAAACCTTACTTTATAAGTCTGTGTGTTTTAGGCATTAGCGAATGGCAGTGAGCAACACGGCGACGGTGTTCGCGGAGTTTAGCGCGCTACGCTCTGCAAAAGCGTTTTTTTTTTATTCTAAAGCTTCATATGGCTCATAGGCAACGAAGCCCGGCGGCATTGACCAGCAGCAGTGGTCTTAACTTTCGGTCGTCTCTGGCTTTTCCCTTCAAATCAAACCTATTACCTCTGCGCACCGTCGGTTACCTGTTCACCGCGCTGCTTTATCCGCCGGGTCCATCTTCACTTGTTTGTTTCTGTGACTGAATCACTAAGTTCCGTTTGTTCGCTATACCACGTTGCTTTATTTTTACTTCTCAAGGTCACCCTTGCAGTGGGGGTGGAAATGCCGAGCAGCTGCTCAGACAACATTCAAAAACTTTATATTCTATTGGACGCCTGCGACTGAAACTTGCTGGGAGGCATCTCCTTACACCTATGACACAACTCGCAATGTCTTTACTTTCCAAATTCGGTCTGCGCCTTCTTAAAGGGTTCGAGTACTTGTGCGCCTCCAAGCGGCCCTCCAGCACGGCTGCTGGCGTGGTCAAACACCCCAAAGAAGGACTGGCCGCAACACAGCTTGCCCTCATGGGACCAATTCGCGGTAGTTATGAAATCTGTGCGGTACGTCTCCAAAATGAACTAATGGTGGTAAGTGCGTATATAGCCCGTGAGACCTCACATACGGATGCTGCTGACATGGTCGCCAAAGAACTGCCATTCAGATTCCAAGAGGACCCTTTGGTGCTGGTTGTGGACTTTCACCAGAATGCCAGAGTCTGCACGAAGTTGCCTCGAATACTAAAAGAACGCATTGGACTCGAATTGGCAGCACCCAAGAACGTCATCTCAAAAAGTCGCTACACGTGCATCGACTTGGCATTCCACAACAAGAACGCTATTGCAGATGTCAAGTGCACTTCACGCCATTTCACGAATCATAAAGTGATTCTAGTAATTCACCGAGAAAGAAGGTTGTTGATGAAATTCCGTCCTCCGACATCCATGAAGACAAAGAAGAACCACAAAATCGACGTGGACGTGCTCAGTGCATGAAAAATATGAACATGCAAATAAAGATGCGATAACAATGATCAATGTTTGTGTTGAACACAGTGGTTACGACGTGAGCCGTTCCGCTCTCATCCGCTGGTCCAGCAGTGTGGTCGAAGAGGATCGGTTGAGAGGCAGACGCCTGTTGAGTAGTAGCAACACAATTCCTGAAAGAACTGACACAGATACATAGATAGGGGCAACGACCAGCGAGGATTTTCATGCTATATCGCATTACACTCTTCGGGTGACTTAAGCGTCCCATAGTTTTTCTTTAGCGGTAGGTACCCGACGAAACCCATCACAGGTGTCTCCCATAAGCTCGGCGGACGTTCCACGTAGTGCCTCCCATGGTAGGGAATGGGCGCTCAGTACCCTCTCTGTCAGCAGTCAACGGAGCCACTATAGGCCACTTTTCGAGACGCAACGCCTAAGAAAGTTGAGCACATGACAGGGAACGTCTCTACCCATTAGGAAAGCATATGGTTCCCCTGATGCATTGGAGATAGGACCCAGCACGTACAGAGTGCGAGGCGCACTCCCTACAAGGTCACGGCTTCGGTTAAAGATGGCCGCAGTTGGGGCAGTTTTCCTCCACTAGTTGGGTCATCTTTACGAGCTTTGAGGTTCCATGATGGGCCAGCACAAGGCCGGGAGCACACTTGAGCCTATATTTACCGGTAGGTACCCGACGCACCGAAGTGCCTCCCACGGTCGTGGCTGGTGCTCAACCACAAGACCATCCGCGGTTCCACAGGGATAACCCCCTTAGAAGGCAGCGCAATAGACACCCCTTCCTGATGGAGCCTCCTAAGTGGCCAAGCACCTGCCCAGAGAACATCTGTACCCATATATGCCGATGGGTGCACATCGGATGCGCCCAGGCTACCCTCCCAAAGACCAGGTCGAGTGCGTCGAGACATGCAGGCCTCCTGTGTTATAGGCTTGAGAGGGTTACAATCCGTGCAGCCCCACACGATTGGCCAAGCCCCAGGCCGGGGGATTCTCTTGTACCTATTTTGTTTGTTAAGTAAAATAGATAGGCATGTCTTTTACTGTGAATAGATAGGGAAAGATGTGCCTAGTGGAGGGCCCCGGAACAATTTCGACCACCTGAGGATCTATTACATTCACTGACACCGCAGAGCACAGGCGCGGCTTTTGCGTTTCGCCTCCATCGAAACACGGCCACCGTGGTCGAGGTTGGACTCGCGTCCTTTATCTACTGAGCCATCTGCGGCTGTCGTGCGCAGCACTGAAAGAAAGCAGGGCTGCAGAACAAGAGACAGAGGTTGACCGCGGTTGAGACGCTGCGCTTGTGGTTTGATCCTTCTTGTCAGAAATTTCGCAAGCGTCGAAGAAAGCGTTCTTGGCCCCTCACTTTCACGTTATTTCGAACAGAAGATTTCAGCGCATAAAGACGTATGCGTGTTTCTATGATTAGTGAGTGTTTGTATTCCTCTAGAATACTTTTTTACGTTCTTAATTTTCTCTGCAGAAAAAAAAATCCATGCCAAAAACGATTGTTGTGTTTATGTCTTTGTTATGTTTACCCCCAAAAAATGTCGAACGCTCTTTGCTTCAGCTCTAAGGAATAACGTGCAAGTATTGATTCAATCAATTATTTTAATCAGGATTGCTCTGTGGCGATAGTTATGTGGTAGAGAAATGGGGCAGGGAGGTTGACGTACGTCGATGACGATGGTGCTCGCAAAAGCCCACACGGACAGAAGCGTGTGCTTGGCGCGAGCGGAGTTCTGAGGAAGGATCCGTAACCGTATTCAATGAATATTCTACAGACTGCTCATGTTATCAGAAGGTTGCGTGTTTGTATCCCGTCCGGGTCATGAGCTGTAGAGGAGACAGGACCAACCCAGCCGTCCGCTAGACTCCAGAGCAGGTTTATTCTAACCTCCACGAGCCGACCTGGAGCCCAAGCTTTTCTGCCGCGCGGCTCATGCATAATCGTCTTCGTCGCGCTGTCCACCGTGAAGAGGTGGTCTGTGGTATGGTACAGAGGGAGCTATTCAGGTAGTCAGGCAAGGCATGAGGATATATGGCGCATTAAGGGTGACGAGTCGCGTTCCTCACCCACCCCCTTCCGAGGTGTGCCGATGAGTCTAATGACGCCACTTCATGCCGCATCCTTGTGGTTTCGGCTGTTGAAATCCCATGTCTCCTATTTCTATTTTTGGACCCCCCACTCTAGCTGTATAGAACATAGTGCTGTGTGCGTATGTTTTTATTGCTTCATCATCAACTAATCACGCGTGCAGCCTGCACATATTTATTATTGTGTAAATAATTTTTGTGTACATTACCTCTCCCCTCTATCCTCTTTCCCTGTCCCCTCACATCTTTCATTTCATTTCTCCATTCTGCCTGCTATCCTTCATTTCCGCTGCCCCAGCTCAGGTGCTTCAGTATCGATGGCAGATGCCGGGGCAAGCAAAAAACCTTTTCCTTCCTTTTTATTATTATTTTAACCAACCACTTACTTCTATTTCAATTCCAATTTCTATTTAATTTCAAAACTATAATCAACCTCATTTAATTCAGCATGCACGATTTTCTGCGCCAGACGCTTCAAAACTGATACCAGTGATGTCAGGCTAGGGGGCAAATTTATTTCGCTTTTTCCACGTCCACTCATTTTGTGTGGCCTACCGTACACTCTTACTCTCGACCCTAACTGTCAATCGAAGTGTATCCTGTCCACACAACATCACTCCTTTTCTAATATGCTGCACCTACCCTCCAATGATTTGGTTAACGAGTCTCGTTCATGCCATGCTCTCGTCCCCCCGGCACCCGCATTAAGGAATCACCGGCATTTCCTTCGTGTCCTTTATTTACACCGCTGCCACATCCGGCCGTGGCCTTTTCCATCACATTCACAACACTAGCAAACTCTCTATTGGCTTTGTATCGCTTTTTTTCCCTCCCATTTCCTCCCCATGCTCTCTTTCAGGAGCTGCTCTCCTCTCTAGAGTTAGGCCTACTTGGCATGCACTCCGGATAGCTCTTCGAGTTTGAGCGGTGCTCGAAGAACTGCGGAAATAGAGGGATAAAAAATAAAAGCGACCAGGAAGAAGAAAGAGACGCTCACCATTTTTATTAGCCTCCCCCGCCCCTGCGCCACCTCGGCTTTTTATCTTGTCGCTACCATCTTCTTCTCCACTCTCATCCTTCCCTGTTTACCCGTCTTCAACACCACCGTACTCTTCGGGCGTTGAGAGAAGTATGCGCTAGAGAAGCGCGAGAGAAGTGCTCCGAGGTGTGTCCTATATATCGCTCGCGAACTCGCGTGATGGAGAGGAAGCCGGGAAGGAGAGAAAATCGGTCATTAAAAGACCGCCTCCGAGATGGTTGGCAGTGGGAAACGAATAACCAAGCGCCAAAAAAAACAAAAAAAAACAGAATACGGTTAGAGAAAAGAAGTACGAAGGTTTTCGTTCGAGGTTTCGTGCTCGCCCTACCTACACGAGCCCCTCTCGTTTCGGCGCCGTCCCCGTTCCGCTCCCGTAAGGGTTCGTCTTCTCTGCTTGTTTGTTCTGCACTGCGGAGAAGCCCAAGTGCGAAAGGAACACGGGGTGGGGAGGGGCGCGTTGCTTAAGTGAGAAAAGGCAAACCAGGGGGAAATTGGCACAGAGGGAAATAAAAAGAAAGAAAATTGAAGTTACGCACCGAAGAAGAGAGAACGAAGAAGGTGCGAGGAAAAGAAAGAAAAAAAGGGACGGCCGCCGAACGCGAAAGACAAGCGAAAGAATGCGCCAGCGGGCGAGAGATGGAAGGCGGGGCTCTTTCGTTCGACTTTGCAGCGGAGCGGGTAATGGAAGTCGACGCGTAGAGCCGCAGGAGAACGGCGACGAGCGGAAGCTGCTGCTTTGAATGTGTTGAGTCTGTCGTCGACTCCTCGCTGTGGGAGTGGTGGCGGGGGTGATGGTGTAGCCCATTGTGGGTGGGAGCTACGGCGGACTGGCGTCACTGCACAGTTCTCAGCAAATAAATAACAGAACATTCGCTACCACAGCCGGCAAAGAATTACGACGAAGAAACCGGCGGGCGAGGATGAGGGACGGTAAGGGCATGGCGCGAAGCCCCCTTATCGCTGTATTTTTATTATTTTTCTCCATCCCTTCTGTTTTCTCATTTGCGCCATTGTCGTTCCACTAGCCGGGGCTGCTTTTTCTGCGCGTTAGTCGGAAAAAGTTCTCAACTCAAAGGCGTGACGCGAATCCCATCATTTAATTACGCCGCAGTGGGGAAGTGTCCTGGAAGGAAGGCACCGCTCCGCTCGTCTCTTTAATTGTCCCCGTCTTCGCAGTCCTCCTTTCTTCTTGCCGCACTTCGAGCGAGCGCTTCCTTACGAGCTTCTATTTATTTCCACTTACCTCGAGTCTTACTGTACCAAAGTCGGCCTCTGCGCACGCCTAGCGCAGTGTGCTCGCCGTTTGAAATGCAAGCAGGCAAAGCCACGGCGTGTCGCCCTCCTGAATCCCTTTTTAACGAGCTTAATGATATTCCTTCGCGGCCTTCCTGTAAACAGCCTCACGTGAGCGCCCTTTATTGCGCGAGAGAGCTGGAATGCGGACTCCGTTGTTTATTACGTATTTCCATGGAGAGGCGCAATCCCTCCGACAACGCTGGTTGCGTGTACTTTACGTTGGAAAACTGCTTGCCTGGCCGTGCAAAAGGCAAAACAGCGCCGGAACTAGAAGTCAGGTGTATAAAATGCGGCATGCTTGCGCTTGCTGACAGCGGTGTTAATTTCGGACTTACGGACGCCAGACCCAAAAGCCCGGAATAAACGCAATTACCAGGAAGACGACATGCTCCCCCGCCCTTTATCAATGGCTGCTTTATTTTGACTATTCCGGTCACACGGGTCGGAGACTTCCAAAGTGCTGGCGCACTTTGCGAGCGTGCAGCATAAACAGTAGTGCTCGCGCATTTCCGCAGTTTGGGGAGGGGAGGACTAGACTTTGTGGGATTAGCTAATTATTTTGAAAAAATTCATTAACCACCTAGCTCCGCCTGAAAAGTTCCAGCTCCGAAGTTTTCGAGTGTGGGGAACATGAAAAAGAACTGTTTCCCTGAAAGTACAGCTTTGCTCAAAACGGGTTTCGAGCGTTTCGAACTCCGAACGAAACCCGCGAAACAACGGAGGCGTCGGCGAACGCTGCGCTGCGCATGCTCACGCGCCGATGGCGACGCGACCGCGCAAACATGGGCAAACCGTGGCAACGGCCAGCGTCCCCTAACGGGGAGTGTTGAAAGCGGAAGCTCGTACGAGCGCATTCCGTTTTTGTAGCGCTTTTACAGCGACGCCGAAGCAACGTTCAAGCTAAAGTTATAATTAAAAAAGCGACATAACTTGCAATGTTTCCAGGCGTCGCATACTAGCATGATCAAAACTTCTATGTAGCTGTAGTGGCCATAAATAACGTCAGATAATATTCGTCGAATTACAAATAAACAGCGCTTCTAAAGATCTTGGCAACTCACTACAGGGTATACCACTACAGTTTTATTCTCAAGGAAGAGTGAAACTAGTTCTGAAAGTTGTTACCTTCCGTTAAAGCACGGCGAAGTGAGGCGGCCGCGTGAATTCGTATCCAAGCCTATTTGCCTTAACTGCAGCTCGGTGAATCAGCGTGTAGTGCGCCAGCCCTCCGAAGGCTGCCCTTACAGAAATGGTCTATAGACAGTCTATAGACTTCTTACGCAATCTATTGCCTTTCTATAGATATTTCTTTTTGTCTATTCATGGTCGATAGACTGTCTACAGACAAAAGTCTACTAGAAGTGTATGGCCATAAATCTATAGATTGTCTATAGACTGTCTATAGGATTTGTATTGCCTATGAGCTATTCTCTGGGATTGTCTATAGAGAGTCTATAGACTTTATAGACAAAAGTCTATGAACAGTCTATAGACTGTCTAAAGAAATTTTCGTATGGGTGGCGCAAGACAATACGCTGCACGGGTCTGTATAGCCTTTCTCGCGAAGCCGATTATTCAGCCCGTGCGTTTGTTGAGAGTTTCTGAAAGCCTCACTAATTGATGCAGCTACAGCAGCAGCTTTGAGGAAATCCGCACGAAAGGACACCACTAATACTCCTCCGCTCATTGTACGTATAGTGCTCTAAACCTTCGGTGTCGCTCGCACGAAGGTGCAGTCTTTGCCAATAACATGCAGCCCACGGGATTTGCTTCCAAGCCGTCTAGCGGGGCTTTTTTAGTTGAGTTGACAATATTAAGTTTGGGAGGGTTGAGGATTTAGGTTCCTCCCGCATTCGTAAGGTTAGGGTCCGTGAGCATGCTAGGGCAGCCGCGCTGCAGGGTCAAGAGGGATTCCCCTTGGGATCTGTACTTTTAACTTAGACTGTACATAGCAACTGCGCGAAAGATACCCTATATAGACCTTTCCAATAAGGTCTATACGCCACTATCTAGCGTGGTGGAAGCGGCAGCGGAACCGGTTTGCGATAGGACAGAAAGAGGAGTTTCGTCATCTCCATCGGCCGATGGAAAGGTCTATATGGAACCAAAGCGGTGCTGAATCTAATGCTCCAGTAACGCTGCAAGGCTTAATGTCGTTTTAAACGAACGGGATTCCCTACATCGGATGTCATTCGGCCTCTTTTCGTAGAACGCGGTAAAAATGCTTACGCTCTGCGGCGTAACTCGCGAAACTCGGCGAACTGCGTAGCAGCAGCCTCTTACTCCCACTTTCGCTTTGCGACAGTCTCGTTGATGGGCTGGCCGTCGCGCGCATACTTCGGGGTTTTGTTGTTATCGTCCAGAAGTCTCGCTCCGAGGTCCGCAGTGCTGGATCCGTGCGATCCGCACGTGTGCTGAGCCCTGAGACACACATTCGGCCATGTCGTTAGGCGAAGAACACATTGAGTCCGTGCGACGCTCCTGTTATCATCTTCACTGACGTCACAACTAAGTTTTACCATTCCGTCTGCTCATTGTTGCATGGATCCCATCACCAGTGCCATCTACTCTAGGGCTGTGTAAACTGCCGCCTCGCCCTGCTAAGGGCTCCGTGTAATTGAAACACTGCGAACTGCACTCCTCGTGTACCTTCCACAACACCACTCATGAGAGAGGTGCGGCGTTCGATCCCCAGTGCCGCCTGCTAACCAGGGGTGACGCAATTAGTACAAGATTTCCCCTGGCCTGGCGCTCGGATTCTCTGCGATGAAATGCTTGGGAAAACGGTCCTTGAGCCCACATTGTGCAGATGAAAGAGCTTGAACCATGGAGCTTTTTTTTTTGCTAAAGCTGTTGTTCTTACGATGGGTGGCGCGCACAAAAAGACAGACACAGGAAAAACACAAGAAGACGAAAAGCGCACCTGTCTGTATGTTGTGAGTGCGCAACTCATTTCAAGAGCAACCATGCATCAACTAGCCCAACAAGAAGTTCTTCTAAACTACTTGGCTAAAGCTGCCTCTGCGCCATTAAAATTCAACATAATCAGCACTGCACAACAGCCACGCCCACTTTCGAGCCCGTGCTGTTACCGACACCTCTATTCCCGCGCGATGCAGTGTGTGAAAAAACTCCCAGCGTAACCTGAGCTCCGACACTGCTGCGAGAACCACCAGCGCCATCCCTCGGGCTGGCAGGCAGCGAACCAAGGATGCGCGCAGCGCGCCCACCATGGGCGCTGCGAATTTGTCATGAACCTCCTGTGTGTCTCAGGCGGATGCTTTCCCAGAAACAGCTTCAGCTGTAAAAATGCTCATTCGTGGACGGACGATAGCAATGGCCATCTCAGAATAAAAGTGTCTCAAATAAAGTATATTATTGAAACGTGAACATTTCGGCAGAAATCTGCCTGGTCAGGAGGCGAATTAGAGAGAAAATTGTGACGTTCGGGCCAAATTCTCATGGGAGAACCGATTCTTCGGTGCCAGCTCGGCACCTTCTTCAGGGTTCAAAATATGACGAGTTAGCACCGATGCGTCGGTTCTCTCATGAGAATTTGGACAATGTATCACAGTTTTCGCTCTAAGTATAGCATTGAAAGCGCAAAAGCACGAAATGTTTGAAATTGTACTGTAGTGTTTTTTTTTTCATCAGGGCCTTCTTTATATTAACTAGAGGCTCTTATATATTCACCACAGCAGGCACAATAATGATTTAAGACCAAACGCTCAACTTTGCAGCACAGCTTCATCCGTACCTGTCTACCTTAAGTCGAGACAAGACTCATATCGAGCTGGGATTCAACAAATGTAAGCAAACAATGTGACGGACCGAAAAGCAGCACGGAGTCTGCGGTGCTAGGCATTTATGAGATGAAGCCACCTGATTAACAGTGTCGAATATCGAGTGGGCACGGCAACAGCGTCCCAGTATAGGTGGTGCGAGAGAATATAATATGGGCAACTAGTACGCTTGTGGTAGTGTGCTGTTAAGATCGAATGTAGCATCTTTCGCAGGCAGCCTTCGATATGAAGGACATTTTGCTGAATCCAACTTGACCGGTACAAAACGCGTGAAACGACTTTTTCTTTATTGGTTTACTATTATGCGATGTTTGTTTTTACTGCTGGCCCGGGCTTGAAAGAAAAGCATTCGGGTCGATAATTGGATCGGATTGAGTTCGGCGAACTGATTTAACCCTCGGATGTCATTCGAGCGTTATGACACCAAACAATCCCATGCGCAAGTAGTAATCTATTGTTGACATTACATCTGATGTCATTCTTTTCGGATGGAATTCAATCTTACACTTTGGCAGGAGTTTAAACGCCAGTTCTTCGAACCCCGTTAAAGGGACACTGAGGAGAACTCTATCAATTTCTTTTGCTAGCAAAATCTGATAATTCGGCATTTCATGGCTTTGTTGCCGCTTGTCCGGGCGCGAAAGATGCATTTATTTCAAGGAAATTTGGATTCAAAGTTTAAAAAGTTTCCCCGCCGCTCTGATTAAAACTCAGAGAACTCTTATGACGTCACGGCAACTCTTATGACGTCACAGAACGGAGTGACGTGAAACGTGACGTGAACGCAGACTCCGTGATTTCTGACGGCTAGAGGTGCGGTGCGCGACCTTCCTTTGCCAGCCTCAGAGATTCGTCGTTTCCATTAAATAAGGGAAATTCCTCGAAGGTGGCGCCTATTGTCCAAGGAAGTCATCACGCTTGTACTTGCGAGATTGGCCTGTGGCGGCGATACCTGCATTTTGGTTCTTGCTATTTTCTACATTACAAGAGCTTTATTTTCAGGAAGAGTGGCGTTTTTGTGATCAGGAGCTGCTATTCTATCGATACAAGCCAACTTCAATTTCTCCTCAGTGTCCCTTTAAGGCACAAGAAATGAATGCGAATCTTCGTGCCGACCTCTCCAGCATGCAAGTGTAATGTGGCAACGAATCTTCGTACCGAAGATTCGTTCCGACATTGGGCTGTAAGCACCAGAAGTCACAAATGCTGAAGTTTGTGTTTGATTGCGTACTGATAGCAACACTTCTTTTTTTTCCCTATTTACCTTGGTGCTAGGTAAAACAGAGAAAAAAAAGCGGGCCATCTCTTCCGCAATACAGAACTCACTGTCGCTACATCTACGCCGCAGGCATTCCTTTTTTCGTCTATCACGCTCTCTATTCTTTCCTTCCCCGAAGAAATCTGAAGCGCTTTCAAGGGTCGGGGTCAGACAGACAGTGACACGCGAACCCAGCAAGTCGCTCCCCGAGAGCCGAGGCTGCCGGGAAAAAGAAATTGAATCCTCTCCAAAGGTCACGTCACAGGCAGAGTCCTGCTGGAATCCGACTCCGGCTCAGCGATCAAACAGGATAAAAACTGTCTTCGACACGTGTACTCCCTGGTACAAAACACCGCACTTTTTTTCCGCTCTGAGAGTCGCGCATGCTTCTGGAATTCCTTCCGTTACCGACAGCTCGCAGAAACAACATGTATTGGTTCCCAAATGAGTTTCTCTGCTGCATCCCGATTAGTGCGGCACGTGGACTCTGCTTTTCTGCCGGCACTGGGGCTTTCTGTTGACGGCACTTCCGCGTCTGTCTAGAAAGGTCGTTAAAGCACAGCGAATCATGTAAAAAGTAAAGTAGATACACGATAAACACCCCTTCCTGCTCTTTCTTCTTTGCAGTGCGTTCTGCTTTACCACTCGTTTAAATAGCCCCGGAGGAGGGTTCTTCAAGACGCAGAGAGCTAGAGTGTTGACAGAGAACGACCTGCTTGCTCACGGCGTACCGCTGACCAAGTCGAAGGATATTTGTGTTTTTGGATTGCGTGCATAACAGCTTCATTGGAGTTCATGGACTGAGTCGGCCCGGGTTGAGCACTGTGCGCTGGCTAATAATAATAATAATTGGTTTTTGGGGGAAAGGAAATGGCGCAGTATCTGTCTCATATATCGTTGGACACCTGAACCGCGTCGTAAGGGAAGGGATAAGAGAGAGAGTGAAAGAAGAAAGGAAGAATTAGGTGCCGTAGTGGAGGGCTCCCGCAACTGAATGCACACCGTTCATGCACGATAGGTGAACGAGCTACAGAATGGCTTTCACTCTAACCCGCCGCAGTGACTCAGTGGCTTGGGCATTCAGCTACTGAGCCATATAACCCGGGTTCGAACCCGGCCGCGGCAGCCGCGTGTCAGTAGAGGCAAAGCACAAAAAGCGCCCGTGTGTTGTGCGATGTCAGTGTACGTTAAAAATCCTCAGGTGTTCGAAATTGTTCCGGAGCCCTCACTACGGCACTTCTTTTTCTCTTTCGTCTTTTACTTCCACCTTCCTATCTTCCCTTACGGCGCGGTTCAGGTGTCCACCGATATGTGAGACAGATACTGCGTCATTTTCTTTCCTAAAAAACAATATTTTTTTGCGCTCTCTTGAAGGTCTTGCTGAGCATAATGCGTGTTCGCCTTGTTCTACCGCAGCGGTCCGTCTGTGCGGAGAAGCAGAATTCCGGTGCATGACGGGGGGCTGCATCTCGCTGGCCTGGCGATGCGACAAAGACATCGATTGCGTCGACGGCTCGGACGAAGGTGGCTGCACCGGTGAGTGAAGATGTGACTCCCTTCATTATTTATCTACTGTATAGTGGGAAATCCTGAACAGTCGGAGCCCTGAGAGAGAGAGGTGAGAGACCTGAGGTGAGAGGCCCTGTTTCGAGAGAGGCTTGAACAACAGGAAGCATTGACTCTGTTCCACGCACTTTGTATGAAGGGACTGGACTAGACCTTCTAAATATAGTGAGAATGAAGCTCCATTGAACTCATATCAAAACATATATTCCCAGAACAACAGAACTTGGGTTAAAGCTCGCAATTAAGAATATGGGCTCTAAACAGCCGCTTCTCTGCATCGCTCGCTTCTTTATCAATGTCTCACCAAAACATTCAACCGCTAGAATTGCTTCTAATCCTTTAAACAACTATGTAGAGGGAGTGCTCCAGTGCAGTCCAACACTTAAACGCTTTGTGTCGTGGATTCGGAACATGCGGTTTGCACGCTATAAACTCGTCAATATTGAAGCCTGCACAAAAAATTTGATGTGAATGTGTTCTCAGCAGTCAGCGCTTTCCGATCACAATGTTTAGCAACAATTTTAAAAGCTGTGTGAATAAAATCTAGGTGTGAGTGTGTGACTTCTAGCAAGTGTTAAACTCCTTCTTGTCTCTCATTTTGTGGAGTTTGCAGGAAGGATAGTACGACCTTTCTTGAATAAAAAGATGTCGACCGTCCCTGGGCCTTCGAGTTTCTTCAGCGTCTTCGAGCCGGGCTTCCACACAAATGCGACAAATTTGGCGAAAATGCTAAAGCGTTGTATGCTACATCGGCAACCATAGCCGCCGTTGTTGTCCAGAAGAAACGGCCCGAAAACTCCAATGACCTCACCATGGTCCAAGATTTGTGGCTCAAAAGCAGGGCGGTGACGTAAAGCGCCAACTCCAAGGGCCCTTCCTGGGCGTACGCGCTCAGCGTCGGCGCTCTTCGGCGTACGCCAAAACCGGTCTGCGCATGCGCACTGCAGGAGACGCCAGCGAGCCTCGGTGAGGCGCCGATATCTGTCCGTGCTAGATATCGGCGTCAGCGCACGGGCGCTCGCGTACGCGTCGGACGAGGGGTCTGGTTTATAACAATGGGAGGATCGCGGGGCTCTCGGTGACTCTTTTCTTCATGGCTTGAAGCTCTTCCAGGTTCCCCGAACTTTTCTTCGTGGTTTAAGTTGTCCTTTCATCTCCCCTCAACCCCTTCTCTTCATGGCTTGAGATTCTTCCCGTCGGCTCGAGAGGGGAAGCGAGCCAGCACCAGGAACATGGAGATGCATGCCCCTTTTCGACGCCCGTTCCGGCGTACGCGAAGAGCGCCGACGCTGGACGCGTACGCCCAGGAAGGGCCCTTGGAGTTGGCGCTTAAGGGTACAAGTTCAGAGCGTCAGCACAGGCCTTTAGGTAAAAAGCCTTAAGCGTAAAAGTCTTTAGGTCAAGGCCTTTAAAACAAAGGCCAATATGCAAAAAGCCTTGAGGGTAAACGAGTTTGACATAAAGGCCTTCGCTCTAAAGGACTTTACATAAAGGTCTTCAACTTGAAGCTCTTCACCCTAAAGACCTCTGAGACATTAGTATGTTAGCAACTTGTACTAACTAGTAAACAAATACAGTTAACTAGTAGCCCAATATGAGGCACAAATGCTTTCGCATCCATAGCACATAAGTATCCTTCATAAATGGCGACATGCCGACTTGTCGGATTCTGGCGGCGCTAAGAAGTTTTTGACTGACTTTTCAACGTGGGTACTCTAGCTAGCAAATTGAGGACGTAATGATTTTTCTTCGAGTTCTTCATAATTTGGACATTAAGAAATATTAAGACGTAATCGTTTCTCTAAGCAACCCTCTGTTTCAATTTACGCTTTAAAACATGGCTCGAGGGGCAATTGAAAGCTCTTTCCAGTGCACAGTTGCGCCTCTACAGGGCAGCATGCTGACAAACGAATCATCTCTACACCCCCCGTCTTCCACACCAAAATAAAAGTCTCCTTTTGTAGCTTGCGCTAATTAAAACTGCTAAAATGGAGACGGTCGGTGCAGTTCACGCAGTCATTCTATCTTCAAATCCAAATGTTTCAGTATTTTCAGAATCCAGATGATTCGCATGTATTTTTTTTCTAGCCGTTTGAATAAAACTGATTTGATTTGATTGTTTCACAGCATAAAACATACCTTCTAAAGCAAAAAATGAGGGTAAATCACTGCTGATGCTGTGAAAGCGGTTTATTGCGTCAAAATATTATCATAAACACTCTTCACAAAGAAAAAATTCAGCCATTTTATTAGTAAAGAAAACGGTGAATTGTCATCAGCTCCGAGAAGTGGTCACTTGTTCTATCGTTTACTTCTTAGCTCTCTAATTGACAAACTCAACATGACAACCTAACTCAGTAACCACGTTCGTGCTTTCTGGTCGCATTGAGGGTATTTTCGTCGTTTATTATTACATGCCAGCGTCCCAATCGGGCACATCAGGCAACAGCTGCTTAAACAATAAAACAGCTAGGTTAAGCGGTTCACGTTCAACCATAAATTTTGCTCTAAGAAACGTGCGAAAGCATATCGAATTATCATTTATCCTCCAATTCTCGCACAGCTATAACGTCTCGAGATAATGTCTCTTCATCGCTGTCATCATTATTATCAGCAAAAGCAGTCAGGTTACGCTTTCCGCAGGACGAAGGCCTCTCCCATCAATCTCCAATTAGCCTGTCCGGCGCCTGCAGTCAGAGCTGCCCAGCAAATTCCCAAATCCAATCTCCCTACATGATTCTCTGCTTCCTCCGGCTACGCTTCCGTTCCTACACACACTGCGAAACGTAACTAGATGTGGTTCCCTAATCCACTTAGCTTTCTTTCTGTTTTTCAACGACACCACTAGCATTTTCTTTTCCATATCTCGCTACGCTGTCCATAATCTAATTCGAAAGCTTGTTTTTTTTTGTTATCATCGAAGATTTTGCCTCAAGATAAGCACTGAGCGGCATAGAGATGTATACACATTTTTCTTTCGAGGGACACTGGAACGCATCTGTCCATACTAGAAGGGCCCTGCCAGTTCCACTCCAACGTTTTCTTATACTCCATCAGGCAATTTTCTTGTCATGGTCCGAACCTTTTGTCATGCCTTAACTGAGATGTATTTTCTTACTAATTCAAGCATATTTTCGCGTATCAGAAAATTTATTTCACTCCTAAGACTCTTAGACGCAGCTTTTTTTTTCATATATATTTTAGGTCATTCGTTGATCTTTATCCATTCAGCTTCCCAGTCATGCGTTGGGCAGCTGACTTCGATTTGCGTCTTAGTGTACTTGTGTACAATGTATCACACACTCTCAGTTATGCAGAAGAATTCGCCACTGTTGTCAATTACGTTTCTGTTGATCACGAATCCTACAGCATGTTCTATCTTATCTGGTAGGGCCCTTTAATAGAATACTTGCCGCGAATTCATAGCTATTCTTTTAAAAAAAACAATGCCAGTGCTCACTCAATTCCATCAGCAAGAGCAAAAAAAACTTTAGACACTCTCCTCACGTGCACACGCTCCAAAGCTACGCGATACATGATAAATAAAGCATTTGAAACGTCTAATGTGCTCTGTAATGTAGGCGCTGCTTTAATCTGAAAGAAAATCTTCTAATCCCTTTTTCTTTCCTTTTTCTTCATCTCATAGAGAGTAACTAGATTAAGTGAGGCATAACCTTCATGTTCGGCAATGCTGAGACAACCTTCAGCCTTATTTCCGTTCGTTAGCACTACAGCTTCCACTCAGCCGCTTAGCCGTTGTCTGTCCGACACATCTGCCCATAGCCCACCGGGATGTGGGCAGCCTACCCTAGATGGCCCACCTGCCAATGAGGTGGCCCCTTAGATGGCAGGTGGGCCATCTATATCGCGTGACCTTGTGACCTCACCTCAACCTGCCCACCGGACTGTGAGCAAACTGACCACCGCGCTAGGTGCGAGTTAAATTATTGACTGGTCGCTAGAGAGTTGCTGTGGAAGAGTAATCTGGGTAGCACAAGGCCCACCTGTTGGGAGCACCTGCCATCGCAGGGCAGTGGCGCATCGCTTAACCGCTGCACCACAGCGCCTGGAGGGGTATGAGAACTTCCGAGGATATATGAATGTCAAGTAGAGAATAACCAATTCCGCACGTATGACAATTAACCAATTAACTCTATCGCGCCGTACCCTTAAGCCGGAGCTAAAGTGACCCCTCCAGTGAAACCGATACACCGAAACCGAAGGGAAAACCGAGGTGCTAGCGTACCAAATTAGCGTTAGGCCTAACCACGCCAAATCATCCTTAATTTGTTTTGTAACGGTACCACAGAGAAAAAAAAAACATCCGTTGACCTTTCATTATATGCAAAGCCTTCCATCATTGCTTGTTCAGTGCTATATACATTCTTCGCTTTCTTAGTTTTCGTTGTTTTGGCCATTCCTTCTTTACCAGAGAGACCGTTTCTTTTCCTTGTTTTGTTCTAGCGGCTAGTGGACAGCGTTGGTATTCTGTGCACTGCTAATTAATCTATCTGTTACGTCTCCTGCGCTATAATTATGCTGTATTAATATCTGTATGCCTTTCCTGCTTGGGCCGCACCAAGGCCTAAAATATTGCATAAAAAAAACGCGAATCCATTAGTCACTGACAGCCTCTGTTTTCTTTTTTTTTTTGCTCTCCGTCGCAGCGTTCACGTCCAACCTGTGCCTGGCCGAAGACTTCCAGTGCCGCAGCGGCCGATGCGTGGCCGTCACCTATCGTTGCAACGGAGACAACGACTGCGGGGACTGGTCCGACGAAGAAGGCTGCGGTGAGCACTGCGTGTAGTCAGTCCCTATAATACGTAACGCGAGGCTGTATTCTCGTCGCAACTACAACCATCCATAACGTAAGCAATAATCAATAATGCAGTTTGAAGCGGTGCGTTTCTAATAATTTTAACTCAGATGTATGTTAAAAAGGTGACGATAACTCAATGGGAAATCAAGTTTGTCAAAAAGAGAGCACTGCAAGAAGATGGCGTCCCCTGCCCTGTCTTTCAGCCAGAAATGAGGTGTCCACGCACCAAACATTAACACACAATACGCAATGCGCAGTGCCATAATTATGGCAAATTGCAAGTGCCATCTTTTTCTTTCTTTCTTTCTTGATTTAGCGCAGTAGGCAGCTAGCTAAGTTAGCGGTAGCTAGTACTACCAATATTTACACTTCACCCAAACCAACAACCTTCACTCCATTGCCGGGATGTCGCGGGAAGTTCTCACACAGTTCGCCGTCCGCCCGAAGAGCGTGAGCGGAAGCGGTAACAGGCTCGTGAGGGAGCTCAGGGAGCCGAGTGGACAGCGGTTTCCCTTTGTCAATAAAGTACAACAGATGGCTTCCACCGAGTTGCAGTGACCTCCATGTTGGTGGCCAGCAGCACGGCGAAAGCTACAGGTTTATCTGGTCCGCTTGCTCAGACCCGCACCGTGGAAGCCACGCGTGTTTTTAGATGACGGGGTACTAGATGCAGCGGGCCCCGCCGCGGTGGCTCAGTGGTTAGGGCGCTCGACTACTGATCCGGAGTTCCCGGGTTCGAACCCGACCACGGCGGCTGCGTTTTTATGGAGGAAAAACGCTAAGGCGTCCGTGTGCTGTGCGATGTCAGTGCACGTTAAAGATCCCCAGGTGGTCGAAATTATTCCGGAGCCCTCCACTACGGCACCTCTCTCTTCCTTTCTTCTTTCACTCCCTTCCTTATCCCTTCCCTTACGGCGCGGTTCAGGTGTCCAACGATATATGAGACAGATACTGCGCCATTTCCTTTCCCCCCAAAACCAATTATTATTATTATTATTATTATTAGATGCAGCGGCCTCGACCGCAAATGCTGCTTACATAGAACAGTCGCTCAGTCGCCATAGCATTCCGCTACGAGGCACAGGACCGCGGGTGCGAACCGGTCTGCGTTTCGCCCCCAGCAGAGCGCGGTAGCCCCGGTGGGGATCGAACCCATGACCTCGTGCGCAGGAACAGAACACCGCAGCCACTGAGCCACCACAGCAGGATTTATTCTTTCATGCACAGGTGACGCATCAGGTTGATTGATTGATTGATTGATTGATTGATTGATTGATTGATTGATTGATTGATTGATTGATTGATTGATTGATTGATTGATTGATTGATTGATTGATTGATTGATTCAGAGGGCAAGAGCGCATGCCAGGAGGGCGAGTTCCGGTGCGAGGACGGCTTCTGCATCAACCTGGACTGGAAGTGCGACGGCGACGCCGACTGCGACGACCACTCGGACGAGCGGGACTGTCCCCCTCGCCAGTGCGCGGCGCACGAGTTCCAGTGCCTGTCGGGCAAGTGCATCCAGCTCGAGTGGCGCTGCGACGGAGACTTCGACTGCTCCGACAACAGCGACGAGGACGGGTGCGGTACGTCCCCCCCCCCCTCTCTCTCTCTCTTTTTACCAGCAAATAAGGCATAGGTCGCATCCTATATCTTCAAGAAGACTGAACGAAGTACTTATATATTAGATTATCTGGTTCCTTGGCTTCTCTGCCTTTCAGCGCTAATGTTTCTGGAGAGAGATTGATCGCCACACCACGAAAAATTTACTGCAAGAGAACCTTCATGTGGACGCTCACGGCGTGGGCCTATCGCGTTTCCCTCCGGCACGTGGCCGAGTCAGTCACGAACCGCGCTTACGTACACGGTGCATTGAGAGGTAGGCCGGCGATTCGTTCGCGCAGTCTGTAGCTTGGACTTGAGTTCCAGACAAATGCAAGGCTGTCACTGTTCATTACCTCAGAATACGGCACGATTTTCGGGGCCCAGAGAGTGCTCTGTGATATCGGTCCGCCACTCGTGGCTGAACTAACAGTGAACGGAAGAGAAGGGGAGAATTACAGGCGCATGATTTTGTTGTTAACGATTAAGGCCTTGTAGGCAAGCTTTTTCGGAGAGCGCACGACGAATTCGAGACGAAACGCGGGGGGTGGACTAGGCAGCTGAGCCTCACATCTTGCCTTATCCCCACCCCCCCTTTTTTTTCTTTTGCGACCAAACGTCCACAATGTCAAGCCAGTATTACACGACCGAGTTTCTGCTTCTCTCAGAGGTTGTTCTGAAGTTCTGCGGACGTACAGTCAGGCCGGAATGGAAAGCAAACCCGCACGTGTCGTACTTTTCTACTTTGCAGCGAGATATTCCTTTATAGCCGATATATGAATATGAACTTCGGTAGACCCTCCACTCAGAAATATGAATCAGCCCATTTGCATATTGCAGTTCAATATACACAGGTGAAGTATTTTGTGCTCTTTGCGTTTCATTCCGGCCTGACTGTGCATTCTCGGTAATGACGGCGGCCCTTTGGTGCTGTGCTCTCCGGTGCGTACCGCCAATGTCAGAAAGGATCATCGGTGCCTCGGGATGCTTTTTCAAAAGGCGCTCTTCACTCGTCACAACACTTTGAAATAATGATATACTTCACAATGTAGTAGACATTAATATTGCCTTCAAACAGAACTAAACCGGGCTGTTGCCTTACAAATGTAATGCATATAATTTCCGCACAGGTACATTGCCTCCCGTTCCCTTTCGTGGTCTTTCTTCACTTGTTTCTCTGTTTGAATGAAGTTAGTCTGAAGTTTGGATAGCTACAGTGCCACGTAAGAGCTGAATAACTGCGAACTCCAGCGTGTCTCAAAAGCCGAAGAAAATCTGATTTTTATAAAGGAAAGAATTTTCGAAATTGATGAAATTAAACTACGGGAACATAAGAGCCCAAGCTGCAGCACTTCCACACTCGAAAGTTGATGTCTACGTTTCTATCGCACTCCGGTATCAACTCCTGCACGCTTTTCGGAGTCACCCGTCCTCCCAAAGCAAACCTCCTAACGCAGACGTACGTCTTGTTCGGTAAATTCTACATGAATGACTGGCGAATCTCAGACTTCGGATTTATTTGATGCGTATTAATGCTTAAGCATGAAACTTTTTCAGCTCGCATTCTCGGCAAACTTAGGCAAACATCCCGTCGAAACCGCGGCTGAGCCAACGCGCCGCAAAAACCAATTGCTTTCATAGCAGAATTTTTCAATCGTATGGCACGCAGCAAGAATTTGTAATGGTACATTGGGTTCAGCGTCACGAAGCTGCTCATTAGCTATGTGAGATGACTTGCTGGAGTACTCTAGATTAATTCCGACGACCTAAGGATCTTTAACGTGCGCTGACATCGCACAGCAGACGGGCGTTTTTGCATCCAGCCTCCATCGAAATGCGGCGGTCGCGGCCAGGATTGTAAAAGACTTTACTAACGCTGTCGCAAATACAGAAGCTTCGTTTCGCAATGATCTAAGAACGGAAGTGGGCAGAGGCGACGGCACGTCGAGTAGGGAGTTTTAGAACAGGTGGCCCCAAGCCTTGCAGCAGCCCTAAGAAGTTTGGGTCGCCGAAATGCTCATGCGCGGAAAGTAAGGGACGCCTTGCGTCTTGGGATGCGTCTTGGGTTAACGTTAGCAGTGAACCCTATTATGCCGTAGTACTGTGGTGTAGTAAATGGGGACAGATTGCTCAAATGTTGTGTTGAATTGATACTTTGAATTTTGTATTGTAAATGTGTCTGAGTCATACGTAGTTTTCGTTTGGCCTTGCTTGCTTGCTTGTTTGTTCGCTTTCTTTCTTTTCTTTTTCCTTTCTTTCTTTCTTTCCTTGTGTCGTGCTTCTGACGTTACATCAGTACTAGCCAAGTGCACATGTAGGCTAAAGGTGATAACAAGGATCGTCTGAGTAAGCCCCTCGGTGTACTTTTTCTGTAACTTTTGCATTGTTCATAATTACATTGCGCATTATGGCTTAGGTTTATGCGTCACCTCTTTTTTTATCACAGCGAGTTGTGTCATTTTTGCCTTCTGTTTTCAAGCTTGTCAAGCTGCCGTGTTTTGTCCTGAAGCTCACTGCTCTGTACCAGGAAATAAACTGAAACTGAACGAATGCTGCCGCTACCAGTAATGAGCAATCCTAGAATGCCGTACGCCTTTCCTGCAATGCATTTTATCTCTACATCTATTGTCGATGACGAGCTAAACTGTAGATTTTAACGCGGTAGCGTGAAGTTTCCCATCCTGCAGAAAATACGTCGTCTTCGTCATCGGCGTTGTAAGCGAAAAGTCCCCGGAGAAGCAACATAGGCGAGTCACCTAGGCCACGTGACCTTGTGGCGTCATCACAACCGGCCCCCCGGTTTGTGAGCAAACTGACCACCGTGGTAGGTGGCAGTTAAATTATTGATCGGTCACGAGAGGTTGCTGGGGAAAAGCAACCTGAGAATCACAATCCCCACCGGTGGCAGCACCTACCATCCCACGGTAGTGGCGCATAGTTTAACCGCTGCAGCCGTGCGCAAGGAGTGTTATGAGGACTCGCAGGGATCTATGAATGCATAGTCGAGAATGACCAATTCCGCATATGTGGGCATTAACCGATTAACTCTATCGCGCCATACCCTTAAGGCAGCGCTTAAGTGTCCCCTACAGTTTTTTGTTATGGTTTAAAGCTGTTTTTTAAGAAATGTTGAACACTCGCGCTCTCGTCGTGCTTAGCTCAGATGTACGTTAAAGTTTCCCTCTCAGCTATTTCATACCGTTGAACTTCCATAGTCGCCAGTAGATGCACCGACCAATGGTCGTCCACTAAGTCATGGATTGAAATCCAGTTACTGAAACTCAAAGCTTCTTTCTCGCAATTAGTACGTTCCAGCGAGCGCGGCATGCAGTATCGAGCCCATTGTTTAGTGTTTAAATAAACCGGCGTTGTTCGCTGGATCTGCATGGCGCTATAGAATTGCGCCGGTCTAACGCCTCATGCACAATTACGGGCGACTCCGCGACTGCTGTGCTCTAATTTTTTTTAAACCGTCTGCGCGCGCTTAGTTTGCAAAGGTTGGAAAACAATGCCGACCGGTCCCAATTTCGTCTACCCTCAGTACCGAAAATAGGCCGCGAACTCATTTAGGGAGGCAGGAAGGCAATTGTTTAAAAGCACTCGGTCTCACCTTTTGCGAGAAGACGCAGGCGCTTTCGAGGCGGTTTAGGCTAATTGCGCGCTACGGACCACCGGCCACTTCTGAGCCCAGCGCTTTCTGAGTGTTCATTAGAAGCTAAGTGCGAAGCGGTCCGGAAGCCTTCCTTTAGAATGGGCCAATGCAAGCTAGGCGTGGTTTTGTAGTGGCCTCACTCTTTCGCAGTCAGGGAATGTAACATCGCAACTACCGTATTTACTCACATATTAGACGCACTTTTTAATGCGAAAGCATTACTCGGCTGTGTCGCGGTTTCGTGTCCGCAAATCATGTCCGCAGCCCTTGCGTCGTTCAATCGAAGCGGTAGGAGCAAAAGAATGATTGTATGGGATAGAGGATGATAAAATGTCGCTGCGAGTCAAATGTGGTTGCTGTGGGGCACTTAATTAATTAGACGCAAAAAATTCAGTTGACGTCGAAATAGTCCCGGACGTCGATATAGTGAGTGGACGTCCAAACAGCTGCGGACGTCGAAATAGTGTAAAAATACGCAACGAAGCCGGATGAAGGTTTGAAATAGATTAAAAAGTGATTATAAACGTTAATTAGGCAAATAAAAAAGGTTTGGGTGATGTGGAGTAATTAGAGGCGAGTAAAACTACGGACGTCGAACGTCGAGGTAGTGGGAGGACGTCAAAACAGCTTCGGACGTCGAAAGAGTACAAACAAAATAAAAGAAGTTAAAAAATGTGTAAAATGGGTAAAAACAGGCCAAAAAGAGTTCATTGACGTAAATGTAAAACCCGCGTTCTAGAAAGTTTCATGCTTCCGCATTTCTCCACGTAAGCAGACTAAAGTGCCCTCAGAATTTTTGGTACAAAAGATAACGGGAATAATTTTGAGAAGCATGTTTATTACACGGGGCAAATGTTGCACTGCGGTCACCTAAAGTGCTTCTAAATTTTAGTTAATTGTATAAGAGATCCGAACATTATATTATTACTGTTATTAATAGTATGCGATTATAGCACGCTTCCTGTGGTTATCCGCTAAGGTTTAATGCATATCGCGTGCTCAGATTTGTTGTCGTCCCAATGCTATCGCGAGGTGAAATATTATCACCATTTTACGCCCGCTGTGCTTCGCTCTTCTCCCTTTCATTGTTTATCATTGGCCCAGGCTTCACCCCCGCGCTAGCTGTCAGCGGAAACGGCCACTTGGCCCTGGATGGTAAGCGAGTTACAAAAGAACCTTTAGAGAGGAATGGCTTTACGACCCTGTAGGCCGTTAGGAATCTAGGATGCGTCAGAAAAGCATGCTTAAGTTGTATTCTGCGCTTACTTCCGAGCAAATAATGGCATCCTCTTTTTATCACAAATGTAGTCCCTTGTGCAAGCTGTATTTATTATGTATGCAATGGATACATGGTCCAATAAAACCAATAAAAACCAATAAAATGTAACTGTCATGGAAAAGCCTGTGTTCTTTTTTCTGTCCGTATTAAAAGGTGTCTACATAAATGCTGAAATAGAGGCTAAAAAAAATTCACATCTCGGATATAATGTAAGCTGGACTGAGCTGAAGTACGGTTCTTTATGTTTTACCGTTACGCGTCTGTCTGCGCCGGTTTCACGGCTTCGTCAAGAACGTAAACACTATGATTTTTTTAAGCCTAAACCAAAACAAAAGAAAGGAATAACCATACTAACCTTTACAATACTCTGACAACACTGCCGTCTGCATGGCTTTTGTGGAGCTGACGGGAAGCTGTAACCTTTTCGCCGAAAGTGTATTGTGCCATAAACGCCAATGTTCCGACATGGTAACTCCCGTCGGTACGAAAGCCCTCTGCTGCAGTATAGACCAGTTTGAACACCCGTTGTGCTTGCAATGGTCGATGACAACAAAAAATCGTTAGAAAGTCTTGCTCCTCACTCAGTGGGCGGAAAGTAAAGCAGATAACTTTTTGTTTTGTTTTCTGTGTGACTCCGTCGATCGTAACAGTGCATAGCAAAAGTCATTCCTTGTCTCGCTGTGATAAAAACAAGACAAGTCTGAGCTTAGGATGCCGGACGATCTGATGCGCGATAACAACAATTCTCTTTTCTTTTTCTTATCGCACCTGCCTGCTGTTTCGATAGTTTGTTATATGATCTATGTTGTATTTTTTTTGTTACAAACTACACTCCGAATTTCTGATTCGAGGCAATGAATCTTGGGGCTGCCTGTATACAGAGATGCGGTCATTCGCTATCCTACATAACTTTTTTTTAGAAATTTCAGTGCTACACTCACCTGCACTAGCGACATAAGCACGGTTGTATCACGACAGTTTTTATGACTGTGATTCGGTTGGTGAAAAACACCATATAGGTAAAGCAGCAACTAGTGTGGCGCCGGCGAAAGCATAGACTGCTTTGCGAAGATAACTAAAAGGCGTACCATGAAATCCAGCGCATTTCATAGAGCAGTGGTGACAACTAAACCGTTCAGGCCTATCAGTACGCGTATTGTCGAGGCGCCTGACGCAAGTCTAACAGCGTGCTACAGAATAGATGCCTCACAGTCTGAAGAAGTTATTGGTACAGACAATGTGACGGCGCTGAAAAGAATATATCTACTTGTTTGTTTGGTTGTTTGTAATAAAAGAAAATAAATCATTAAAATAAACATCAACTATTACCGCCAAGTAAAATCACAGCCTCCTTAATTCCTAGCAGCTTCCTTTAGTACATTGGGAAAGTAACGGAAACGTGAAACCTATGAAATGCCACCGTGGCGGTGGCCTTACCCGACTGGTGCCGAGAACCGAAAACTTCTGAAGTGTACATCTTGCTTCGAGCATCGATGAAAGGTGCAGCTGCTAAGCAATGAACTGGAGACCTACGCTTAATTATTCGCACAATTACGTATGGTTGCACATAATTATGCGCGTAGTTGAGAGTTTCACCAGAAGAACCATCACCCGTCCATCTCAACGAAGTAAATTCTTGAGCAACATGCCCTAAACAACGCAAAATGATTAAGAGGCAGTCCATTTTTTCTTTGCAGCACTGATGGCGGGTACCGGGTGACAGTTAAGAAGCAAATGAGTCTTTTTTTTTTCAGACACGGGCATTTATTCACAATCCATAGCTACAGTTCAATCGTGCCTGTACGAACAACAAAACTGAAAACTCTCGGAGGATCGGACACAAAAAATCGCAGATATCACGAACCACACTTCGCATCTAGCAAGGTGTCTGCTTCAAATCGTCACTCCGAAATCGACTACAGTCCACGCGAAGTCGAGTCGTTGTCTGCCTCTCTTTTTCCCAGTTAAAGGGCCCCACTTTGCTCGACGCCACATTTGGACTAAACCGACGACCGTGCTTCCTTTTCCATTTCCGGCACGGTCGAAACAGAAAGGGACATGCACCCAGCACAATTTCTTAAACGGTGGCCCTCGAAAGAAGTTCGGGAGCCGACCCTGTCATCTCTTCCAGCCGATCCGCAGCCTGACTGTCGCCGTCAAATTACTTCCGGGAGACGCACGCCGTGACGACCACGTTATCGTAGCGGCAGCATACCTTTATATAGAGCCTGAAACGATGACCTCTGTCTTCTCTCCTCGTTCAGGTGTTGTCTGAGAGGCACACATCGAAAGACGAGTGGCGCTACGACCCAGGCGCCCACTTGAGAGTTAGGGAGCGCGAAAGCTGTTCCTTTTAACCCTTTCGATGGTCCTCTCAAACGAAGGAACAAACAGAAATGGAAGAAAGAAGGAGCCCGGACCTCATATTTTCTAGCGCTTAGTGAACACAAGGGACAAGAACAAAATACGCAGGACGTACGCTGAGTCCGTGTATCACAAGCTCGCGGGTATTAACTAAGATAGCAGTTAAGAACAGATAGTAAATGGCCGGTGCTGGCTCGTCAGCAGCGCCACGTTTCAACGAACGATAATAAGTGGCATACCCTCTTATAACTGTACCACCACCGGGCCACAGTGCACAAGCAAGAGAATTTGCAAAGCAAAATAAAAACGAAGGAGTTTTTTGAAGAGTCGATGTCAGCATTTAAAAGAAGACTGTCAAGCTATACAGTGTCCCGTCGCTCGTAAAAAGATTGCCTTGGTTTCGGAACGAATTGACTCTGTGTTTGGCGCACGTCTAGAACGAGACGATACAAACCGAACAGAAGAAATCGAATGAACAAAAAAAATGACAGGACGGCCACCACTGAGTAACACAAGATTCCGCAACAGCTGTTAAGGTATTCATGTTTTACGATATTCCGGGGTGAAGAATATGAGAGCAACTTCACATCCGTACAGTTCTGGAGCGCTCTTTTTAGTCTTCCCCGCATACTCGCTTTTCGACTCGCTCTCCTCTCCAGTCCACCGATCTAGGCACGCAGCGCCACCAATGACCTTCTCCCTGGGCTGCGCGTTTCGCCGCAGTTGCCGCAGATGATCCGTGCTACCTTACTCCGTTCTCGTCATACTCTTCCTCCTCTTTCCACGACAACCCTCCTCAATTCAAGGCTAACTACCCTCTGGGTGGTTCCCGTGGCAACCACCCACTGGTCGCGCCGTCTTACGCTCTCGCCATACCCTTCTCCTCCCACCGAAGCCATCCTCTGGTTGGGGGTTCCTCCGATCCCGCGATACCCTCCTCCTTCCATGGTAACCACCCTCCAAGTGGTTACCGTGGCAATCCACTCACCGTTTGCGCCAACGATTACGACATACAACTAGTACTACTACTACTACGACTGCTACTTACGACGACGACGCGAAACCTAGGAATGGACGCCTAATTGTTGTCGCTGTAAAAATAGATGGTCAACTGCTATCGCTACACAGAAGCACAATCACCCTGCTTTTGTGATCATTCGTCTCCCTTTCAAGAGTGATTTGCACTTCGTGCTCGAATTACTGCTCGCTACGCGTACCGAACCAATCTCGTCTGAGGCTTAGTAATCTGCGTACCCTGCTGCGCCGCATCCTCTCACAGTGCTGCCCGTTTTCCCGGCTCTTGTGTTCGCAGCTGGGCGAGAGGTTGCCTGTGATCCGGGCCACTTCCGCTGCCTGGACGGCACCTGCATCGTCGAGAGGCTCGTGTGCAACGGAACGCCTGACTGCCCGGACCGCTCGGATGAAGCCCAGAACACGACCTGCAGTGAGCTGCTGCTGCTGCTGCTGCTTCTTTGCGCATCCCTTTCCCTCGGCTGTCTCCCTCGCAAAAGACTTTCCTTGCTACATTTGCCGTCTCCCTTCATTTCCCTGGCTTCTCTCACATGCTCACTGACTTGTGCAAATGAGCTCGGCCTCCCCCCTCACTTTCTTTTTTTTTTTACTTTGACGTGGTCCTGACTTATCCATTTCAGGGCGCTCCAATCAAGGAAAGTTTTCACCGTAACCGAGGCTGCGATAGATATAGGAACGGTAGTTCTGAGCGTCCTAATCCGGCTTGCTTAAACATTACGAGCGCACTAACGTTCGGGCCAAACCTAAACCCACAATTTGCAAAAATTGGCATGCGTCACTGTACGGCCAACTAAAGCGGCAAATACCCTGAAGCAAGCAGACTAGATCTAGCACGCAGACATACCTCTGATCTCAGTCGTCAGCTTTTGGCAACGTCAGGGTTCGAGAGACTTTCAGGCGGCCCAGAATTGTGTAACTGCCACAAGTGACGTCACATGTTTTCACCAATCAGTGCGATGTTTTTGTTTTTTTAGATGCGAAGCCTGGATTGTTTCGCTACCATTGCAGTTGTAAGCTTACAGTTTGGATCGTTGGCTTGACTGCCATCACTGTCTATCCATTCCGAATTAGATGCATTAATACGTTGAGAAAAAATTTTCCTTGCCGATGTGCCGATGCTACCAACTTCAGCATGACTTTCTGTGCTTCCTTTTGCTTGCAGCATAATTGTCACGTGCATTTATTGCTTACGCCCTTCCAGTTTACAACCTACAGACGCATCTGAACTTTGAACGCGTGGTTATTTGCTGGCTTTTAAAAGCCGAAGCCCTGCTAAAGATGCTGAAGAGTACGAAATGAAATCACAAAAGCACGATTTCTGCAATGTAAAGGAATCTGTATGAAAATAATTAGTATGGAATAGTGTGCAGTGGCCAATGTCTTTGAGTAGCGCCAGTGTCTCGATAAGCGAGCGAAAAAAAATGTTAATAAAGGACAGATAAAAGCAAGCCAGCTAAGCCGTGCTTTCTACTGCAACTTATTTGTCGTTCTTTGAAGAAATGGCTACGCCATTTACGCAGTAAATGATTAAAGACTTCTTGTTGTACATATTTTTACTAATTTTTTACTACATCATTTCAATCATAAGTAACTACTACAGATTCACATTCTGTAAAGACGGCAATAATTAATGCGAAGATACAGAACTTTCAGTGCACAGTTTGCTTTGTATTTCATGAATTATGTGTTTCATGTTCTTGGAAGTAAATGCATGGTAAACAAGTGTTAAAGCTCTTTTGTGTTTTCGAAAACTGAAGCGATTTGCTGAATGTGTGGCGCCTAGTTCTGAAGTGTTCGTAGAGTTTCGAAGGGAAAAACTACGGCCACTTTTGCGAACCTGAAACGTAAATTTAGTTGCTATTTCATGGTTTCGCTATGCCACTAGAAAGTGTCGGCGAGACGCCCCTGCAATTTCGTATGATATCTTCATTTCGTTGTGTCTTACTCGGGTTGCTTTCAACAGCGACTTATATCAGCTCCAGGTAACCCAGATAGCACCGGAATATTACAACTATATTATTTTTTTGCTTTGGTCAAACATTATTTCCTTGTTCTAGATGCCCTTTTTCTTAGCGTTCCTGTAATGTTACAAATAAACGTTCGAATAATATTTCCTTCACAATAATTAAGTATTTAAACAACACAAATGCGACGTTCTCGAAACTGGTAAAGCAACCATGCACAATTATTCAGTCTTGCCAGTTTTCAAGGTACACAACTTAGTCAACGCTTTGCAACAATCAGCAACGAGTGCAACACTTGAGCTACACAATACAGCTCACTTCCGAACGGACACCGTGGATTGAAGCTTATATAGTCATTACTGACGTGTGTCCCATGAGTGATAGTGATGAATGGGTAATAAGCAAAGGGGGAGGAGGAAGACGCAACGCGGGGAGGTTGTAAGGCTAACAACAATCGCAAGAATAACCGGTTTGCAGTCTATGGCGGGCACAGTTATAACATTTAGCCGCAAATGTTAGTCGAAAACGTCACTACTGTAAGAACAGTGGAAGAAGTCCTGGGATCCTGTGCTTGAAATATATTTGTAATGATATTCTATACCTAAGGTTCGAACATTAAATAAGCGTTTCGAACGCTATGTGAAAACAATGCTTATTTGGAACGTTAATTCATTATCGATATTACGACACATCATATTATTTGTTCATTTTTAACATTTTAGCATTATAGGCACTAGAATAATGTTTACGTTGAATGTTAAACTAATGATTTCGATAAAACAGATAATGTTATTTGTTAATTTTTAACATTAATATAATGTTACAACGCCACATATAACGTTGCTGCAACTTACATAATTTTATAACGTTTTTCTACTGTTTGATGCTACCTGGGAAGTTGTTCAACTGCCAGTAAGCCTAGCGGCAGTCGGCTGCGTTCAAAGGGCTTTTAACGTGACCTCAGTTCAACTTTTGTATTGCATTATCATCACCATGCGTTCCAAATTTATTCATTTAATACGTCTCTACCCCGTTTTGCATGCAGCATTCTATAACTTTTAGTCTACTAAACTAAAATTTGCATTCGACATTTCCCATTGTTTGCATACTGCTCCGAGACAATTCATCGCTGGCGCACTTATATTTTGCGGTGGTTCTCAGCATTTCTGAGGGCGAATTCATGTCGTTGAGAACTCTGGCCACCATTTCTTGTTCATCTGAGCTGCCGCTGGAGGCCCGATGTCGCATGGCGCCGTAGTGGGGTATTTCCCACCCACTAATGAGTTCAACTATCGCTGTATTACTGGCAGTTGAAAAAGCATTTGCAATAAACATATGAAATGTGACAAACTTTATTGACACTGCGTGTGTTCTGTATCAAGTGCTCGCTTCATAAGTGTAGTGCGCGCGCGTGCGCAGTGCGTATGCCGGATTCGGGTAAGAACCCGCGCTAGACTTTCTGCTTCGTTTCCCACACTTAGAGACGAGCACGCCCTGCCGGGAGGACGGCTTCCCCTGCCAGCACCAGTGCATGGCCACAGCCACGGGGCAGCGCTGTTCCTGCAAGGAGGGCTACCAGCTGGCGCCCGACGGCCGCTCCTGCCTGGGTGGGTCTGGAATGAACTACTGGCTCCTTTGTTCCCCGCTCAGGTTTTTCTATCCGCCCTTTCTTCGCCTTCTTATCGTCGTGTGTTATTCTCTTTGTTTTCTTTTCTCTTTTTTAACGAAGTGAGGCTAGAGGAACGGAGACAAAGGTTAGAAAAGTGGTCGGTAGGGAAGCGACGACTCGAAGGCTAATTTCTCCTGGAGATTCTATATAGTCACTAAAGCTGCGTCATACTGAAAAAAAAAGGTTTCTGTGCTAATGTGTGCGACAGAACAATATCATTTCGGACACAGGAAGGGTGTCGCGTTCTTTCATTTTTATTCGGGAATTCTACAATTTTATACGCTGACACTCGTCTTCCGCTATGCTAGACTCGTGAACGGGGGAATAGTTTACAAGAAGGAAGAAATAAACGACCGAATTGCCAGTCTAACGCGCGAGGTCGTAGTACTATTCTGTTATTTCGTTTACTCGTTTCTTGTTTCACTGGCTGACATGTTTGCTCCTCCTTCAGGAATGCACAGGCGGGGCCAAAATAATATAGAACACACTTCGGCGCTTGAACTTTTTCTGAAGGAATTGCTAAGGTTTCTTTGGCTTATACGCCAGCGCACCAATGGCACTCGCTAGCATATATGTTAAGTATATATGTTAAGTAGTCTTAAGTTGCCTGATTTTCACTAGGTATAAGGCGTGTCAGTAGTTTGATCACTGAAGCGTGCTCCGTTAATATTAATATGGCCGCCACTGTACATTCCTAGACCTTTCTGTCTGCGCTTCAGTACACATCAAAGCCACTGGCGGAGAAGGTCCATGGACTTGACAACCTGTGAATGTCATGCCCAGTAAAAAAAATTTAAAACGGTGGCAGTTGATGTCGCTGTAGGACAAGATGCAGTCTAAAATGCATGCTTGTATTAAGCAGTTCCGTTGTGTCCAGCATCGTGGAGAGCGTGACGTCACAGAACGTGGACTAGAAACCACGTCGCAGGAAGGAACACTTGTAAAGAGTCATTTTCAGCCAGCGTAGCTTTATTTCTTCAAGGTCGTTTTGATAAGTGCGCCGAACCTTGCAATTCGCTGCCACAGAATAGAATGATCAGTGTCTGCTGCATCTGGATGGCGAAAGCCTCGTTGCGCGCTTAATAGACTGTCACGTGATTCCTCGCTTCCGCTGCCAGAGACAACAGGAAGGATCGGTATGGTCTGAGGAAATGTGCGTGCTCCCGTGTTCAAAGGGAACGGGTCAATACACTTCGATTGGTGACGTGTCATGGGAGGCGCTCACGTAGCAGTCTGCGAAAACACTGATCACGCCAACAATGGTGCTGTCCATTACCGTGTTGTCTTGCTCACGCTGACACGTGCAACAGCCAAGGTTACGCCAAACCTGACGAACTAGTCTTAATTTTTTTACAAGCGATCTTTATAAAAGCCAAACGTAAACGCACAGTTCTGTTCTCATTAAAATATCACATTGTAATCCATGTCTGAAAACTATTTTCCAGTCGTCTAACATCAATGAAGCCCTAGAGCACTGTCTGTCAGATTTATGCTGTGTGCGTGTTGTATTTCGCTTCGAATTAGTTGGACTGTTAAATTTGTTTTTCCTTTGATTAACTCTTTTTCTTGTTTTGTTTTGGCACGTTCCAACTGTAAGAGCCAGGCCACAGATCCGAAGCATTGCGTCCAATGCTGCTCACATCGAAATCCGCAGAGAGGTTGCGCAACGCTAGCTGATACTTTAGAGGAAGAAGGTAAAAGGCCACGATCCAAGGGAGAATAAAACAAAAAAAAACAGGACAGTGTCACTTTGGTGCTCTTATATTTGGCACATGTTGCGCATTTCACGGCAATAGCTCCTAGCGGTGGAAGCCACACGCGTACCATCGATGAAGACAGCACCATTGCGCTATACCTACCTGCATATAAAGTACAGTCGGGGACAAAAGTCTCTGGATCGCGTGCTTCGTAAACGAACCCGATAGCTCTATTATTGTCCCGCGGTTGGAGGCCACACTTGTGGAGATGAAAGAGAAAATTCTTTTCTTTCACCCCCACAAGCGTGACCGCCAGCAAGCGGCTAACCGTTGACCGGTCGGATGCTTTTAAGAAGCACGCAGTCCAGAGACTTTTGTCCCCGACTGTACAAAGCTAAGCTCTTCGATCACACCGATTGCGAACCTGCTTCCATCTGGCCACTTCACGGAGGTCCGCAGATGCAACAGGCGCCTAGAGTGGGCGAATAAAGACGAGTCACTGTACTATTCGTCGCCATAAACTTCAGGAGCGCTGAAAACAGCTTCTGTAAGCTACTGGTTTATTGGGAAAAGAAATGGCGCAGTATCTGTCTCACATATCGGCGGACACCTGAACCGCGCCGCAAGGGAAGGTATAAAGGAAGGAGTGAAAGAAGAAAGGAAGAAAGAGGTGCCGTAGTGGAGGGCTCCGGAATAACTTCGACCACCTGGGGATCTTTCACGTGCACTGACATCACACAGCACACGAGCGCCTTAGCGTTTCGCCTCCATCGAAACGCGGCCGCCGAGATCGGGTTCGAGCCCGGAAACCCCGGATCAGTAGCCGAGTGCCCTAACCGCTGAGCCACCGCGGTGGGTAATAAAGGCACTACCTGACGCGAATAGAGCTTCGGTCGAGTCGGTGGGAAATTTTGATTTGTAGTAATAAAGGCCCTACAAATCAAAATTTCCCGCCGACTCGGCCGAAGCTATATCCGCTTCAGGCAATGCGAGCGAATTTAAGTCAGCCCGGATATTTAAGCGGGAGAACAAAGAGTATCGAAAAAATTACACCAGTAAATAATTATTGATAATAAGCAATAAATAATTACACTAGTAATCTCAAATTATTCAAAACCAAAAATTTTTTAAATAGAAACAATCCCTTATGCCCGGTTTCAGTGGCGGCTGACGTCCTTCATATGCATTGGGAAACCAGTAATTTGGACTCTTTCAAACTGGTTCAGAAAATTCTGAAGAAACGTCGGTAGATATAAGAGTTGTATAAAACGCTTAGGCAGCAAATAGCGAGATATAACGCAAAGGGAACTAGGTTTTCTCGCCGCAGAATAAGCCGAAAGCAAACGACGACTGCTAGCCGAAGTTACGTCACCACTGCTGCCTGAGTATTACGCAAGCCCCAATGTACTTAGCGCGACTTTACCACTTCTGATTCCACTGACTTTCCTCTAGCTCGCCATGGGCGTTCTTCAGAATCGCGCAGGCGGGCGAGAGCGCTCCTAATGGCGCCAAATAGCAACGCATTAAGTGGGCCTCCGCTTCGCGCCGACCATGAGTCCCCCGAGGATTTATAGGGCTGAAAACTACGAACTCATTTATTGGCCGACTTTCGCGCAGTATCAATCGCGGAAACGACACAAACTCAGGCGACTGCCTAACTCCTCATTTCGCAGCCGCAGGCGAAATCATTAATTAAATTATACCGCAAAAGGCTCGAAAGGAAGAAAAAAAAACAGTGCATGGACGATGTGCAGCGTTAAGAATCAGTATTTCGTTCCCCGCGGGCGCTTTGTGGAACAAGGGCACAGAACGCAAATCCGGGACTTGTATACGACTCGCAATAAAGCTTCGGCCCATAAGCGGATGAAAACGTTTCTTTTCTTTTCATCCTTTCGTAGATGTTCTCGCATTAACTGCGCGCTACGAGATGAACGATTCCTACGACCGACTTATGCAACCTCGCTGTAGAGTCACAGCAGAGCAGATAACCGTGAGCGTTTTTCATGGACTTGGGGACTAATCGCATTAACGAACTATATACGCAGTTGCGCAGCAGAGAGAATTTTTTTCGTTCCGGAGGCACTGCTCTGTAATCCTCCAGTGATAAAAGTGTTAATTAACTGCCGAGTATTATGAAAGCCCCGCTGTTTCTATTTAAACCAACGAGCATAGCCACATTTTTTCAGCGGTTATTCGCGTTTCGGGACTTTTTTCCGCGCTTGTGAATATCTATTTCGTATACGTACTCGCGAAAATGTATTAATAGGACCGGACAGCTAATGGCTGCCGTGTGCCCACGTTGCGCGTTTCGGTCTTTTTCTCATTGGCTGTTTCGTTCCTCTTCATAGACGTGGACGAGTGCACTTACGAGGGTACCTGCAGCCAGTCCTGTGTGAACACCGTGCCAAGCTTCCAGTGCCTTTGCAAAGAGGGCTACAGGCTACGGGACGACAAGAGGCACTGCAAGGCCCAAGGTATATACTGACGCATCGCTGGCAGCCCCAGGGCTACGTCGGTACTTTTGCGTGCATCATGTTCGCAGCAGAGACAGCATGTACCCCGCATTGTCGTGCTTTTCGTGGTTGCGACCTCAGCGACAGGACCCAGAGGAGTCAGAATTTGGGGAGTTGTAGTATTCGGATTGTGCTTTCCCTGCAATCCAGAGCGCCAAAGCGTAGATTGGAAACGCGAAACGATGCGATGGAGCGAGTCCTTTTGGCTTCTTTGTTGCGCTTGGTCCTCCAAACAGGAAAGTATAAGAAACAATCCAGACAGAAGAGAATAATGAAGAAAAAAAACTGAATGCCCATGCGATCCACCCAGCACTGGGACTGTAACAAAGATAAGCTGCACAAACAAGGAACAAGAACAGCTGCAGGCAAGTAACAACGCACGTTTAGTAATGGCTTTTTTCTGATCTGTGGATACAGATGAGAGCACGTAGCCAGTTAGCGGGCGCAATCGTTTATTTCATGGGCTACTGTACCGGAAAGAGGAAGTTGTGAAGAAAGTAAAAGACACGGTAACTATCTCACTGTGGTCTGGCAAATCGACCATGCAGTGAGGAAAACGACAAAAGAAGTGAGGAAGGTGAAAGAGACAAAGTGCAGGGCAGATACCGCACTCACTGTAAGGGGTGCGTGCGTCCGTGCATTATTTCAATCCAGTTGCACGCGGGACCATGACTCCATCTTTTCCACAACGGCGAGACGTCACAGCCGTGAAATGTCCTTTCTTTCTCCTTCTAACTACTGGTGCCGTAGGTTAGTTTGGTAAGCTTAATTAAGCTCGAGGGCATAGCCTAAATGCACGACTTCACATCGATGTCCTGCGTTTCCGTGACGCCGCAGGGTCGGAGGCGTACATGATCTTCGCCAACGGTGCCGACATTCGGCGCATCACGATGGACAAGTCCGAGTACACGTCAGTGGCGGCCAAGCTGCAGAACGCCGTGGCGCTCGACTACCACCTGGCGTTGGACCTGCTCTTCTGGTCAGACATCACAGTGGACGTGATCCGCGCCTGCAGCCTCAGCAACTGCTCGGGAGAAGGCAGCGTGCGCACCCTGGTCTCGCGAGGCCTCGGAAACCCGGACGGGCTCGCCGTAGACTGGGTCATGGGGCGCGTGTACTGGACCGACTCCGGCCTGGGTCGCGTCGAGTCCGTGGGCGTCGACGGACGACACCGGAGGGCGCTCGTCTGGAAGGACCTGGACAAGCCGCGGGCCATAGTCGTCTACCCGCAGTTCTCGTGAGTCCGCTTCCGTCACAGTTGAAGAAGCTCCTTTCTGTCTCTCTGTATAGTGCCAAACAAGTGTTGAAAGCAAGTCAGTGAGGGTTCTTTTTTCGCAGTCTTAGTGGTGCATCTAAGTGTAGATGACGATGAAAAAGAGCAAATCTTCCTTCTGTAGAAATAACGGCCAGGCAGTCATAAAAAATTTGGAGGACGCTTAAGCTTCGCCTTTAAGAGCAGGACGCGTCAGCGTATTGCAGCATTGCCAAGGAATCCACGGAACGCCATCGTCCTTCGGTGCGTCCCCTTGCCCGGACAATTTAAGGAAAGGAAACATATCTTGGTGGACACCCGAACCGCGCCGTAAGGCAAGGAAAACGAAAATATTTTTTAAGGAAAGGAAAGGACGTCTGTCTCACATATCTCGGTGGACACCCGAACCGGGCCGTAAGGCAAGGAAAATGAAAATAATTTTTTAAGGAAAGGAAATGACGCCTGTCTCACAATTCTCGCTGGACACCCGTACCGCGCCGTAAGGGAAAGAAAATCCCTTCCCTTGCAGCGCGGTTCATGTGTCCACCGAGATGTGCCATTTTTCGCTCACGGCCAAAGACGCCGACGACACCGGCTTTTCTGCGCACGAGCTCCTTAACACTGTCCCGTTAAAAGAGTGAGGGGTTGGTCTAGGTTATGATCCCCGTGTCGTTTGGTGGTGGCAGTGCTGTGAGGGTGGGGCAATCTGTTTTTCCGCAATAATTTAACGAGAAGAAAATAAATGTATACAGCGGGCATGGCCCAACCGGCAAAGCGGTCGGGTGGCGTCAGATGACGTCAAAACGAACTTCATCGCAGGAGCGTCTTCTGGACGGACTGGGGTGCGCGGCCTAGGATAGAGCGCATATTCTCGGACGGATCGGGTCGGCGGGCCATCGCGGACACGTCGCTCTTCTGGCCCAACGGGCTCACCATCGACTATGCCAGCGACCGCATCTTCTGGGCTGACGCCAAGCACCACCAGATCGAGAGCGCTGACCTTGATGGCGCCAACCGCAAGAAAGTCATCGAGGCCGGTACGCCTAGCCTAGCATACGCAGATCTTTTCGGCATCCGCTTAAACGGAAACCCTTCGTACCACCCTGGAATCTTAATATAAGGCGGTGGATTACACGAAAATTGTTGCATTTGATTTAGTTTGGAAAGTCGATACTTAACGTCGGGGCTCATGCTTGTCCTGGACAGCATACAGTAGCATGCATGCCTTTCATTTGCTTTTTAATGCGGTTGCATATTCGCAAAATAAAGTCAATTTCTCTGCCAGATTTATCTTCAGCTTCGTGCATTGAGAACAACCGCATTCCATATATTAAATCTCTCTAAAGAAAAAATCAATCGGAATTTTTAGTTCATTCCTTGGAAATTACTGAAACAAGAGTGCAAAATTGACTTATGCAGAATTCCTGCACACGTGTTCCCATGAACGAACTTTTTCCGATCAACTGTTTCCTCTATAACTCACAGCAGTCAGGTGCAAAGTAAGTCAAGTAAGAGACACTCGAGGCAAACTCAAAGAACCAGCCATTAATTCTGCCAACTGACCTAAGCGCTAATGTGCTGGCGGTAGCGGGGCGCTGCAAATGCTTCAGCGCATGGCAATGTTGTCACGTGTTCAGGCGGTTGTGGAGTGACTGTCTTCCTACCGTCAATAAAGCAACCCTGATTCGGAAAAAAAAGGTGTTTTGCCACCTTTCATGAGAAATGCTCTGCTCTCTCATGGGTGCATTTGTGTCCCTTCGTTCAAGGTCTGCCCCATCCGTTCGCTGTGACCATATTCGAAGACACTCTCTACTGGACCGACTGGCAGACGAAGAGCATCCACACTGCCACCAAATTTGGCCAACACGAACCGTCCATCTTTCATCCCAAGCTATCCTTTCCCATGGACATCAAAGTCGTCCAGAGCCTGCGGCAGCCCGATGGTAATTTTTAGACCAGCACGCTACCAATGCCCGTATGTATCGGCACCAAACAAATATTCGATAGACACGTGTAAACGGGCGTTTACTCAAGAAAGTCTAGTTGTGTAGGAGGACAAGTGCGCTGGCAACCTGTCAGTCTATCTTACTGAAAAATGACACGGCAGAATTCATCCCGGTTTTACTGCTTTATAGCAGTATAAAGGAGGCATTTAAGCCGACGCATGTACAACCATGCTATACATGTATACTCTTAAGATTTACCGAACTACGCCAGCTATTCATCTAAACATTCTTTGTTATTCCTATCTCATATCGGCAAAAGTTTCAAGTTTTCCTGCTTCAATAGTCAAACCGTTTGCGCATTCTGCTCCACTTAGTCACGTGGATTTAAAGACACTGCCCCTAAGTAGTGGCACCGGGCCAAGCAGTATTCCGCCGTCAAAAGTCAACCGTCAATTAAAAAGTCAAGGTGTCAAAAAGCAAGACGCCACTGTTAAAAAAGTTAATTTCTTTGCATCCAAGCCATATTGCCTCATCTCTCACGATGCTCTAAGTCGCACAATGACAATTAGGCTGCTTATACCTATTCCATGATACATTGAAAGACGAAGATTAAATTACATTATTTCGCCAATATCGCCTTCCACCAACTTATCACTGAGGGTGCACGTGTACACATGTACAATAAAAGAACTGCAGCACGTCTCAAGCGCGGATATATGGTAATTCTCGGAAGGAAAGGTTGGGGCGGGGGGCGGGGTCGCCCTTATAACACAATGTCTGTCTTTAACTTTATTCGCTAAATAAAGGTTGCTGTAGTTTTCAATTACCATCCGTCATCCTTTAAGCACGCTTTTTACAGGCTGCTGTTGAGCGTACGTTCAGAAAAGAATTCCACGAATTCTAACGTGTCGACGAAAGCATCATCGGTGCCCAGATTATTGTGAGCGTGTTTTTAGCCGTTGAAACTTGTTGCACGTGTCGATTCATATAAATCTGTTACCTTACGATCCCTCGCCAGCTAGCATACATGTCGTAACCACCTTTTGGGAATTTAGTGTTATAATTCAAGATTACGGCAGTGGTCAGCAGTGAGAATCTCATCACGAGAACCTCGCTGTTTTCGTTTGAACGGAAATCACGAGAACCTCGCTGTTTTCGTTTGAACGGAATGCCGATGTGAATGTCTGTGTTTTTGCTGTCTTCCAACACATACTGTTTGTTTCTTTCTCTTTCGACTCGTCAAGGTCCGAATGCTTGCACGTTGAGCGACATCAAGTGCAGCCACATCTGTGTCTCCAACAACGAGACTGCTTCCTGTGCCTGCCCCAGCGGCTTGGATCTTCAGGCTGATGGCCTTTCGTGCGTAGAGAGTGAGTGAAAAGATCGCTGTGCGCGTAAGGTCGAAACAATAATCTTTTGGCTTGTTCTCTTCCCTCCCTTCTCTGTTGTTGCTTTTATTAACTTATGTGCATGCCGATGTGCGAGATTGCGTAGTACGACGCACCGCACGTTAGACTAAGAAGAGCAGAGACTGCCTGCACAGTGAAAAAGCATTTTGAATAATTCATTCAAGGAAGCCTTCAAGTGAGCAGACCTGCCCTAACTATACTGCTTAAACTACGTTGGATTCTACTTATGCATTAATTTCGCGACAAGGAATTCTAGCACTGACGGCGTAAGTTTTAAATGTCTCAGTATTGGAAGCGCCATGGAGCCAAAATACCTCGTCGGTCATAAAACTCCCTAAAGGAGGGAAGTGACCTCACCAGACCGGAAGTGACTTCACTTCCGGTAAATGCATCAACAGCTACTATTATGTTTTCCCATCGCCAAAGCATAATGAAACTAAGCGTTCCTGCGAATTCTTTTGTTGCATGAATGACATGAATCATGTCAGTACATGTACAGTCTTGGTCAAAAGATTCAAGGCCACAGCGTTCAGCTGCAGCGAAATGAATGTTCCTAGAATTATCCGTGAAGAAGATCATTCGAAACACAAGTCAAGCAGGAAGCTTCTCTACCGCAAGAAGAAACCTTCTGCTAGCATTTCAAGTTCGTTCGGTCTTTAATAGTGCTGTAGTGGCTCTGTTAAACAGCTGAAGCTAAAAGCCTTTGGCCTTAAGACTTTTGACCAATGCTGCACGTACCATCCGAATTCGACGATGCCCCCCCCCCCCCCACTCTAAGATTTCGCCTATCTTTGCAAGACGCCTGCTGGACCTAGAAAACCGAGCCTCGACCCGAAACCGAAACAGATGTGAAAGCCGAAATGTTAGTGCACTTAATTCGCATTTGGCCTAACCACGCTAAATCGTTCGTCGTCTTTTTTGTTGTACGGGCGTCTTTTGAATCATGACGGTGCCTATACCTGCCATCTTCGACTTCGCTACGCTCGCAAAAACTTGCACTGCTCGAGGAGGAAGGGCGCTATATCGAAACTAGATTCGCTGAGTGAAACGTTAAGGCACCCGTGTGCTGTGCGATATCAGTGCACGTTAAAGATCCCCAGGTGGTTGAAATTATTCCGACCTGGTACCTGTTCCTTCCTTTCTTCTATCAGTCCCTCCTTTATCCCTAGCTTCCTTCACTGTGCAGTTCGGGTGTCCGCCGATATGTGAGACAGATACTTCGCCATTTCCTTTCCCCCCCAAAAAATTTCATTTTTTCTTTTGGTTCCTCTTTTGTATCCTAGTGGTAACCGCATTGCATAGTCATCAATGTGAACATTGGCCGAAACTTAAGCTCTAGTACAAGTTCAGCGACAAAAGTTATCTAGGATTGCCGCCACTCATTTGCGCCATTTCGCTAAGAGGGTTTTGACGAGGTTCCTTAGCTTTTTTCTTTTTACGATGTAATATATAAAGCTCATGTTACAATTCTCTGCGCAACAGTAATAACCTCAGTGCCTAGACAATACTGTCGAGGCATAGAGATCGCAACGAAATTCCTCGAATCAGAAGGCGAAGTAAATCTTGCGTGGACTTTGGGCAATGCGAGGTTGAAATTAAACGAGATACTGGTGCCTCCAATCAAAATGTGCATTATCCCTACCCCCCTCTCCTTCACGAGTGTCGCGCGCACTCCACTGCGCATGCTCTATTGCCTCACAGCAGCTAGCCATTTCCGAAACAGGGGGCTTCGGGTGGTAATCGACGTATACTGCGGATACGTGCACTCCCCTGTCATTGGAACTTCAAGCCATTTACAATGCCATTGCTTCCCTTCCGCTCGTTCCAACATCCAATACAGTTCACATTTACACCGACTCCCGCGCCGCCCTTAAACAGCTTAAGGCTGTTCGACGAACGTTCCAGATTTCACAATCTATTCATGTGCTCTGCGCAAAGTATCCATGTCCTGTGCGCATACACTGGATTCGCGGCCATGCCCAGGATCCACATAACATTCAAGCGGATGCTATGACTCATCTTCATACATTAGACGATCCGCCACCTTCCCCTCTTCCCCCAGATCCGTTCCTGTCCCACGTTTCCGATTCCGAAGTTCTGCGCCAGCGAACAAGCGCTCTAATTCCTCCGTGTTCGCACCCTCTCCCCCGTAGTCTTACTCGGCAGGAGGAGGTATCCGTGCGCCGGATTCGGGCATGGGCGGCTCTGACACCATCTGTGCGTCATCGGTGGCGTGCCAAACATCTGCCACTACCTGACAGGTGCCCTCACTGTAGCGCTGCACCGGACATATGTGATGTGCGGCACTTGTTGTGGACGTGCCCAGCGACGGCTGCTATCAGAAAAC
>JARKHS020029893.1:0-127500 GCA_030143305.2 Amblyomma americanum | reverse complement strand
CCAATAAACAGTGGGACAGTCGCTTTACTATACATGGTTATTTTCCCTAAAAAGCAGTTCTATAAATCAATGCGGTGGCTCAGTGGTTAGGGCGCTCGGCTACTGATCCGGAGTTCCCGGGTTCGAACCCGACCGCGGCGGCCGCGTTTCAATGGAGGCGAAGCGCAAAGGCGCCCGTGTGCTGTGCGATGTCAGTGCACGTTAAAGATCCCCGGGTGGTCGAAATTATTCCGGAGCCCTCCACTACGACACCTCTTTCCTTCTCTCAGTCCCTCCTTTATCCCTTTCCTTACGGCGCGGTTCAGGTGTCCGCCGAGATGTGAGACAGATACTGCGCCATTGCATTTCCCCAAAAACCAAAAAGCGAAATTCTAGAGGCCTCTGTACTGTGCGATGTCAGTGCACGTTAACCAACCCCAGGTGTTCGAAATTTCCGGAGCCCTCCACTGCGGTATCTCTCATAGTCTGAGGCGCTTTTGAACATTAAACCCCCCATAACTATAAACCATAAATCCGTTAGTTGCTTAATTGCAAAGTTAAATTTCAACCTTAACAATATATTAACATGGTGCCGCAGTAACTTTCTTGAAATTATTCCCTCAAAAACTAAGGGCATGGTCTTCCACTCTAACCACAATAACCCTGTAGGCAATACTATCAATCATGAGATTCCTGCAGGCTGCGAGTGTTCGTTAATTCCTAGCAGTATTATTAGACCCGACTTGAAACTTACCAAACACATTGCCCATTTGAAAGGAAAGGTAGCTAATGGCACCAGAACGTTACTAAAAGCACGACCGTATTGTTCGAGGATAACCTTGCTCAACGTTTACTTCGCATTCATTTACAGTCACATTACATTTTCGCATTTCTACATGGCGCAACGCATATCCAACACACTGAGCCCCACTTCATAGCTTACAGAACCAATTCATACAAATACTCACCTTTAGTTCCTTCCATTTTGATGGTTTACCATTGCTGCGCGATCACCGAATATTATCAGTTATGTTTAATTGTTTAAATTGCACCTATCGTTGATGTTATTTAAATTCTTAGTTAGCACTATTCTAGCAGTTCTGGTTCGCAACATTCGTCTCGTTAACACTAACTAAACTAGGTTTGTCTTTAACCAGAATTGATTGTTGCCACTAATGGGAACTAATTATGGCAAGTTCACTGCTTTTTTCGCACCCTTATCTGTATGGAACAACATTCCGACATGTGCTAAACAATCACCCTCATTAGGCACTTTATGAAAAGAGCTTTTTACTTCCGTGCTTGAATCTTGTTAGTTATTTTTCTCCTTTTGGTTATGTGGCGACGCTTATGTACGTTTCTTCCATGTGTTTTTTGACAGGAGTTTCCCTTCAGCTTTAGGCTCTGGGGCCTCCTTCTGTATTATATATTTGTGTATTACAACCCAACTGTTGAATAAAAACATGATTCTGAAAAACACGATTCCAGCGTACTATACAGTACCCCATTCAAGCTTAAAAAGCTGAACCTTTGACCAAACAGTTGCCGCGCAGGGACAAATGTAATCACATTAACCGGTGACGCAGGGAGGTGCGGGGACTTTTTAACTTTCTCGTAAGGCCATGCTAAAAAATTCTCAAACCTGAGCGCCGAGGAAGCTTTACGGAGCCGGTATATTAAGCGGCCGCACTTTTGCTTCACCTCTATTCCACCGTTATCGACCACCCCACCATGTGACAGATCGTGGTGTTAGCTATGGCGAGGTATCGCTTGAAGAGACGGCGATCCGTTAAAGTAATCAACGTGAAAGAAAATAAAAATTTAATAGAATAGAATACTGGTTCGATTAAGCCTACTTTGTGTCCATAGAGCTGTGCTAAGATGAATGTTCACAGGAATTCACTGAAAACTCCTTTCACCTTGCGGTATACTCTTGAGCAAGGGCCGTTACTTGTCGCGGCATGCAGTACGTCGTGAGATAGTGCAGTCTGCCGTCATTTAATTAATGTTCCGATGGTTCAGGTCGTGGTCGGCACGAATGCGGAGAGCGTGGCCGGCCTTGCCTTGGACTGGGTGAACCGCAAGCTTTACTGGACGGATGCCGCCAACGATAGGATCGAGGTGGCGAACCTGGACGGAAGCCACAGGGCAGTCCTCATCTACGATGGCCTGGATAAGCCTCGGGGAATCGTCGTGGACCCGATTCGCGGGTGAGCTCACTGCTATCCTTGCGTGAAGCTTAGTCGCCGTTTCGAGAACGCGAAGTATAATCCCTTATAGCCTTTAAACCAACGGTCTTTGAGATGAGGAACAAAAGGCATGGTTCGTCCACACCTGAAGAGGTCTTTAGCGGCGTTACTTTTAAAAGGCACAACTTTTTTCACGATTTTCTAAGCCGAGGTAAGGTTTTAATTTCGCTCTTTGCCGGTAAATTCATGCCTGGTTATAGCATTGCCATACAGGCAAGACCTTTCCCTTGTAGCCATTACATGGACGATCCTATAGTTTAGTGCACGCTTCCGCGGCATTCCTTGCCCAGACTTTTCGCTCTTGGCACAGACGAAAAGGTGACAGAGAGAGCTGTACATGCAATTTCAAGCTCCCCCTCCTCCCCAAGTGACAGGCCGTTAGTCCGCCCATATATACGGTAAGAGTGGGTCGCATGATCACAAATCGATCGTTCTTGTTTGCCATAAGGTGAACATAGCACTGCTTCATTCGAGTTCGTGAGAAGGTTATAACGTGATCTCACAGCGATGGTGCTATTTTTTTGTACTGTTACATACATATGTAGTACTGTTCTACAGATTTCAGAAAAAGCGGAGTTTTTGAATTATTACATGGTTTTGAAAAAAGTTGTCATAGTGAAGCGCCTGCATCCGTGGCCTGTGCACAAGTTTTAACCCTAGGAACTATTCATATTTTATTTACTAACGCTCAAGAAAGCTCTCCTTCCTTCGTAGCAGAATAACCTCGTTGAGCCGGAAGCTTATCGCAGTTTTTCCATCGTTCAAACTAATCGAATGCTTGAGAATAATGCAGTCGGGTGGCTGCAGTATTGAAGCATTCAGGTCTCTGCTTAATCAAGGTACCCGACGGACATAATTGCTCGTCCGCGTCAGCAAACCTGGCACGCTTCCACAGGCACATGTACTGGACGGACCTTGGCGACCTCCCAAAGATCGAGCGGGCTAGCATGGCGGGCCAGCAGCGTTCCGTCATCGTGCAGCACAACCTGACCTGGCCCAACGCGCTGGCTATGGACTACGCGACCGAAACGCTGTACTGGACCGATGGCGCCACCAAGACCATCGAGCTCATCCACATAGCCACCATGAAGAGAAAGGTGGGCTGGCAACGTTGCGCCAAAAATGCTCGGCCACCGAGAAAAGTAAAAAGCAAGAGCAGCACACCCATTCTCGTCTTCTTGCTCTTGTAACTTCGGAGACAATACTTGGTCATCAACGCGCAGCCAGCAAGATGCGTCTTATATTGTTCAACAGTTAGCCTGGCCAACCCGCAGTGTCCAGTGCTTATATTTTTGGCAACGTGGTTCCGGTACATAGCATTTTAAGACAGAGCAGGTGATAGCAGAAAGTCATGCCACAGCCAAAGGGCTGTATCGTGTGTGCCGTCCTTCCTCTCACTGGTTCTTGGTGCTAAGAATCTATAGCTGGGATGTATCTCTACTTTACCGCGAAAGGTATAACGACTGGCACATCGCAATAGATCCAAGCAAGGAAGAGTGGCAGATCCAAAAGTCCTTATTCCAAATCAATCCTTGGTACGAGACAGACCTCATTCCAGATTTATAAAACATCGATCATGACACTATTTCGATTGGGAAAGGTAACCTCGTTATCAAGTGTAGAGCAATATAAGATACACGCAATTCTGGTAATAGGCAATTATATCAGAACTCCACCGGTCATGAGACCGGGTTCTTGTCCTGTTTTTAATGCGTTAGCCTTAGAGACCCCCATGTTGGAAAAATCTGTCCGTTGGTCCGCCCGATACCTTGGTTGACAGGTGACCAAGAGGAGAGGGTGCTTTCCCTCTCACCACCTTCAGAGGAGAAGGAAAGAAATGGAAAGTGGGAAGGGAAAGACGAATGAAGGGTGGGAGGTGACGGGTACCGGGTGGGGGCAGAGTGGAGAGGGTGTACGGCGTGCCAAAGTGTGATTGCTTGATTGGATCAGGACAGTGGAGCGGGGGTACTGCATGTCACATGGAAATTGACGGACCGGATCAGGCCACCAGTTCGTATGGTCTGAACACGTCAGCTGCAGCGGCTCCTAGACCTGTGAAAAAACTACTGCTAACGCTGGGCCGCCCAGCAGGCCCGGGGTGCACTCGAAAAGCACAAGCCTCACGACCCACCACGAACGGGCCAAAATGGGGTACTGCAGAGTACGGCATAACCTGCCCGGGTCGACGCTTGGCCAACGTCGCGACGCGTTAAACCATCGGTTGCCGGCATTTTAATAAAGTTATTCCTATTCCTATCCTACTCTGCTAACGCATACTATCAGTCGCACTGATCGTCGATGATTTTTTTTTCATTGTATTTCTCTCGAACATTCAGTACGGGACACCTGACGCAGCTAAGTCTAAAATATTGTGCAAATCTTGAGGCATGTTTAAACCGGGCAAAAGGCCAACCTTCCAGTCACGTGACGTTATCGCTGCAAGCCTGCAGCGTAGGCAGAAGCCTTGACGGCGGGGGCCAGTGCGCACGTGGGGTTATAATTGTTGGCGCAGGTGCTCATGTCCCACGACCTGCCCCACCCGTTCGGGCTGACGGTGTTCGACGGCCGCGTCTACTGGACCGACTGGGACAAGAAAGCCATCCTGTCGGCCGACGCCGCCACGGGGGAGAACCGGAGAACTGTTCTGCCCGGCCGCGACAACCTCAGGAACATACTTGTCTTTCATCGAAACAGACCTTCAGGTGGGACGACCTTACCGTCGGCGCTTGCGTCCTTCTTGTGTCGTCTTTAGGGACAGCCTACCACACTTCTGAAAAGCTGACTAAAGTACCTATACAAATTTCCCTTGCACCAAGGCAGCCGCATTTTGGTTGAAGGCTGCTCCGCCAAATGTTATCGCAGGTGCGTGGCATAACAGTAATTATTACAGTAGCAATAAGACGTGCGTACATCAAGCAGAGATTTAGTATTCCTTTACTGCTAACATCACTGCGTTCTTGAAGGTATTTTTTTAGTTCATAAAGCAAACCTCCATATTTCACACGTTTCAGCTCTACATATTTTCATTTAGACGCGTATACTTGATCACACCATTCTCCTCTCTTTCACGGATATTTTTTAAGGTTGCCTTTGTTTACTTTGTGACCCGCCGCGGTGGCTCAGTGGTTAGGGCGCTCGACTACTGATCCGGAGTTCCCGGGTTCGAACCCGACCGCGGCGGCTGCGTTTTTATGGAGGAAAAACGCTAAGGCGCCCGTGTGCTGTGCGATGTCAGTGCACGTTAAAGATCCCCAGGTGGTCGAAATTATTCCGGAGCCCTCCACTACGGCACCTCATTCTTCCTTTCTTCTTTCACTCCCTCCTTGATCCCTTACCTTACCGCGCGGTTCAGGTGTCCAACGATATATGAGACCGATACTGCGCCATTTCCTTTCCCCAAAAACCAATTATATATAATTGTTTACTTTGCCGATTTTTCACCTGAGCTTTTGGTTTTTTCTTGATTTTCCAGAAATTTTGTAACTAAATATCATTAAGCTCTTATATAGCAATTATGGGCTGTGAATCCCACACATAACGTTAACCACGTAGCGATTAAAAATATTCTGGGGGTTGCGTGTCTGAAACCAAAAGCAACCTTGTTTGCATTCACCTAAATCATTCCGGTCAAAAAATACGACAGAGCCGATCCCAAATTACATACTGATTTTTGTATGTATTGTCGTTGCTACAGCTTTTTCTGTAGTATTGCAAAGGTGTCTATCGCCACGACAGAACTAGGTCTATACGTCACGACAGCGGTCTGCACAATACAACAGAAGATCATGTTGTTACTATAAGAATTTCGGTTGTCAGGTCCCTAAGTACTACACGAAAATATGTTGTGAAAACAGAAAATTTCCTGTTGTCGTTTTTTGATAGGGCAGGCAAGAATATTTTGAGCATACCTGCTAACTTAATGGATTGGGACCGAAACTAATCAACCGGCATTTAAACCACCAAAGGAGGAATCTGTAGGACGGAAAGCATAAAGAAGAAACAAACGGCGTCGTTCTCGGAATGACAGCAATGGCAGCTTTGCTACGAAAGTTGTGTCGCCTTTTGAGAAAACCTTGAGAAATTCGAACGTTCGCTTTTGCTAAGTTTTTTTATAATTATAAAAACTAATTCTACTCAATTTATGAGATGTTTGCGACGTGAAATAAATACTCTATATCTTGTTTTAGGAGACCGGCAGCAATAAAAAGCACTAACTTCAGGAATATGCTTGTTCTTCGACATTCGTTTGATGACACATGACGTTGAAGATAATAATAATAATAATTGGTTTTTTGGGGAAAGGAAATGGCGCGGTATCTGTCTCATATGTCGTTGGACACCTGAACCGCGCCGTAAGGGAAGGGATAAAGGAGGGAGTGAAAGAAGAAAGGAAGAAAGGGGTGCCGTAGTGGAGGGCTCCGGAATAATTTCGACCACCTGGGGATCTTTAACGTGCACTGACATCGCACAGCACACGGGCGCCTTAGCGTTTTTCCTCCATAAAAACGCAGCCGCCGCGGTCGGGTTCGAACCCGGGAACTCCGGATCAGTAGTCGAGCGCCCTAACCACTGAGCCACCGCAGCGGGTAACGGGGTAAAAGATTTATTTACGTTGCGTTTTCGTTTACCATGTCACGTGACCGTAGAAGTACGTCATAGTGCCTTATATTGCGTCCGAAACTGCGCCTACGAAACTGATTTAAAGGAAATGTCATGAGGTCTTCAAGGTCAGGTTATTTATAACCTATGAAATCTACCACTTTGCTGGCTTCCCGCATGCTAAGTTACGTCTTCAGGCGTGGGTTCTGTGTGTGCAAATTAAGGAACATTTGTCAGTTGCGTCATTAGTTTAACTAGACCGTCTTGGCTCACTTTTCAAGTCTTGTAGGTGTCAGGGCATTACTTTGCATTGGGTGCTGACAGACTTTCGCATTATAAGCGGTTCCAATTTGCGGTGTTTTAGAATTTCGCGGCAGAAATGAAACAGACCAGCACGAACAAAAGGACGCTATAAGACACAGTTATAGGACCACCTCTACAGCTCGCGTCCGCAAATATTCTCATCTTCGTTCGTCATGCTCTGTGTTCGCAATGCCGAAAACTTTCACCAGCATGAACTACAGCTAGTCCTGGGGAAAGCTCTCAAAATCTCGCGTTTTGTAACACTCAATGCCAAACTTGCGCGGCTGTGTTTTCGGATCAAGAGACACGAATGCCATTATGAAGGCCTTTTATATTTTTATGACCAGCTAAGGTGGAGCTGTCAGTTCCGCACTGCTGCTAAGAGGCCACATATACTGCCAAAAAATATACTGAGACAGAGGTTTGGCCATCCGGTCCTATGAGGTGGCTCGGTTAGGAAAAATTTCTGATCAGCCGGAGTATTTGCAATTTCGCTGCGGTTTTCGAGTAATTCATGTTTACCTTCGCCGATTCTCCCTTTCAAGCCAAGCGGAGTGCTTGGCTTGAAGGACTCTGGCACGGGTTGGCCCGATATTGCACTGCCTCCGGGATCGGCGCGGGGCATATTAGCGCGGCGCGTCTGTTCTTTCACTCTTTGCTCTCCTATCCTTTACCCCTCCTACTTTCAGCACGCGGCAGCGATCGTGGCTCGGCTTGAGCCAGTAGGCAGGCCCGTGCTCTTTCCTTTTCCATTCTTCCTCTCAGAAACATCAGTCAAACATCAGTCTCTCTTTCTCCTTTCCAGTACCAAATGCATGCTCGTCCAACAACGGCGGCTGCAGCCACCTGTGCCTTATCGCGCCTAAGCCAAAGAGCTTTCTCTGTGCCTGTCCCACTGGGACGATGCTCCTCAACGACACCAAAACCTGCTCAAAAGGTGAGCGCTGCATGCGCTGTACGCGCACTGAATTATTGAGCGCTTCAGCTCGTTTCTACTGGCAGCGTTTCAGTATGTGCGATGGCTGGAGGAGGGGGCAGGAAGAAGGGGTAGCTTTCGAGAGCACTGTAACCATGCATCCTAGAAAGCCTGGCCTGCTGCTAAAGAGGGATTATAACACGGAGCGGCCACTTCCCGTCTTGTTTGTTAAAGCGATGTTTTGCTACACATATGTACAGTCTTTGTCAAAACTAACCAGGCTAGACGGTTAATTTGCTTCTCAGTTGTATATTGTAGCTATTATGCCACCCCTAAAGCTCTAAATCTGTGTATGGTAAGGAAAACCCTTGTCCTCACCTTCAGAAAACTTTTGATCTTAAAGAAGCTGTAAGGGCTCTATTATTCGAATGAGAAGCAAACCATGCAGCCTAGTTACTTTTGACAAAGGCTGTACATACATCTACATGCATATGTGCTACATATATGTCCCTCAGATAAACTTGCATGCGTTCGTTCCTCCGTAGGCTGCTTAATGTGAAATTGAATAAATTTACACTTAGCGAAGTTGCCATCTTGCTTGAAGGAGCTAAAGTACAGCTGTAACAAATCTAAAATTTGCTGCCTTTTGGTTCTGTGAGTGTAGCATCATATGTAGACTAATTAACGCGAAAAGAAAGCATAAGCGCACATAAAGTTGAGAAAGAGCAGCCACACAGGAGTCCATGGTACAGACAGCCAACAGCGATTTTCCTATCCGAGCGCATTGTTCAGTCGCGAAGTCCCTAGATCAGAATTTCAAAATAATAATTTTAATAAATAACGGATCAAGGAGCCTTATAGGTTGAGCACTATCGCGCTCAATATGATTTGCAACGCGATTGGAGTGAAACAGCCCAGGATTCCGCTTTATAGTAAAACAATGCGCCAGCCTTTGTACAGAGCACCTGAGTTGGACAAACATTAGGTGTACAATGTTCTTTGCATCAACGGGTAAAAACGCAAATTTGCAATAGCGCTGGGCTGTCAATGCTTCAGCAAGTGACCTCCGGCCACAGGAGCTGTGCTGCAGCTCATTATTAGCGCGTGGGGTGGGCTAAGCGATTACGTAAGCGAGTATGTACTAAGCGACTGAAAGGCTGCACCTTCTCAAACTCAGCATGTTACCCTCTGAACACGAATACGCTTATATGGGAGTAAAAAGAGAGTGAGCTGTATTTATAGCGCACTCCCATTTAGGGCAGGTGCCGCAGGGTATGCTGCCCAAGTTCCGGAGCACATTTCGATCACTAAATACACGGAATGCTACTTTTGGCAATGGACGTATATTCCCGATTCAAAGCATATTAACTGATGCAGTTAGCAATGGGATGACGCTTTTAAACGCGGCACCGGAGGCCTGCAGGTTAGCAAATAAAAGAGGTAAAAACCTCGGTTAAAATCTTCGTAACAGGAAGAACTTCGCATGTTTTGAAGAGGCAATCCGTTATTGCGAACTGAAAGTCTTCTGTATTTTTAGCGATGGAAGTCCGCCCCACTGCTGGGGCAGCATACCCTGCCCCAGTGCGCTAGAAGACTTCTGATTCCCTTTTTACTCTTTTTCGTTATAAAAGTGTGTATTCAGTAAAAAATGGTAGCAAGTGCACGCGTAAATTACCATTTTTGGATCTTTATTTGCGGTTTGAGTTCCGGCGCGAAGATCAAAGGAGAACCCTGACTATGAGTTTTAGTACATTTTTTATACTTGCCAAATGATTTCGAAACACGTGTAGCACATTAGTGTTTGTGTTGTGTTGTGTTGGGTTTTATGGCACATAGGCGGCTAAGGCCATAATGCGCCAAACGCATAGTGTAGCACATTAGTCGCGCTGTACATACTGTGGGGGTAAAATCCTTTTTCGTGATTTTATCGCCGCCTCTTTAGTTGCGTGAGCTCTCGATTTTTCTGCACTGGGGAGCGATATCACTGTTGACATGGGTGCACCGCTTCGTGCGTGCCATTAGACCTCGAGGAGTTGAACTTTTGGGCTACTTTTGTCAAAAGTCGCATTCTATTGAGGTAAGCCCCCGCAGTGCCTCAAAATAAGCAAGAGACACATATACCTCGTTGGCAAAACGACGTGGGGAATGCTTTCACGGTGAACGGGGTCCTGTCTGACTAATGGAGCCGACACGCTTTTGCCATCAGGGACCCTGTCACATGCTCCTTCTCAAAGCCGTACATGGAACCGTACCTTTACTATGACATAAAAGACTACGTGCGCGCTTCCGTGCGAAAGACTTGCTCGCCTATGCGCAAACTTAGCACGATCGGCAAAAGCAAAAAAAAAAAGTCGAAATCGCATTCGAAGGAAACGCAAAAAAAAATGGGGGGGGGGGGGGGGGGAATGCATCCATCAATTATTTTGTTGTTTTGTGCTTTGCCGCATATTGCTTGTTGCACTTTTGTGCTGCGCTGTTCTCGTTTCTGATTGCACCCCCCATCCTTTCAGGAATGAGACGTTTCCTTATCTTCTCTCGTAGAACGGAAATACGAAAAATGTCTCTTGACGTGCCTTACTGGGCAGATGTGGTTGTTCCGCTCAGGAATCTGCGAAATGTCGTCGCCGTCGACGTCGACACTGCTGATGGTTAGTATCAGAAAAAAAAAGGTCGTAGGCTTCGTTTTGTTTGCATTGCTATTGACGTTGTTTCGCTGCGTTGCCTATGAGGCGATATTGCGCATGAACTGGCGCTGGTCAAAAGGCTATACAGCCAGATATCTTCGTTTTTTTTTTATTATTGCGTCATAAAGCCTCATTCTTTGGGGAAAAGAGCATGCAGTTTTACGTCGTATGAGCAAATGTTGCTTATTTTCTATGTTGTTGGAAGAACTTAGCGCAGTTAATATCATGTACTGCTCCAAAAGGATGGCGAGAGGTTGTGTGAGTGTGTCGGGATGTGGAGGGGAAGGGTATAGGAGGGATGCGCCTCGTCGATTAGCCCTCACCCGCGTCCCCTTGGTTTTCAAAGCCTGTGCTGTCCTTTTCAAAACTTGTGCTGAAGAGTGCTCGGCAAGTACGTGTTGTTGTGCTTGGAGCGCTGAACCTAACGCACGGAGGAAGACTATACAGGAGTGGAAACTCCCCCGTCGGCGGCGACCAGGAAAGGTCACAAGCCCGCGGCGCCACTATCCTGCTGGCGGCGCCTGGCGGCCTGGAAAGAAACTACTGAAATATAACGTCACAGCATGCCCGCTGAAGCAAACACCCGTGTCGTCTGCATGTCGTCTGCTCTGAGCGCGCGCCGCCGGAGCCGCCTGCCCGGGCGCTGCATTTTTTAATTTTTTTCCCTGCTGCTTGTACGACGCGCCGCATGGCGCCGCCACTGCATGCGCCCCCGTCGGCGCATACAATTTGACTTTATCTGGTCGCCTGCTCTCGCTCGCGCAGACGAGAGCTTCACCTCCTGTATAGTCTTGCTCAGTGACCTAACGGCACCTTCAAGCGAAGAAACTAACGCCTTTAGGTGTGCACTTTACAGCTGTACTGGTGTACAGGGTGTTTCGCCTAAAGATATCAGCAATTTTTGTAAGATAAGCTTTTTGTGTTAGAACGATTTTTTTCGGCATATCATTGTGATTGGTGTAGTGCATTACAATACATATCTAAGACGTGCTAACCAGCAGGCTTAACTAATACTGAATAGTAATCTTTCCAACCATTACTCATTTTCCTTTTTGAGAGGCTTGTAGCCCATCGTATGTAATATCCATATCAGTTTTTAGAATTGATAACATTTCACTCTCGTCGTCGCTGCAGCGCAAGGAATTTTGGGGCCACAGACCAGCGAAAGCGAAATCACATGATCAGAAAGAGCGCTAGCCACGCACCTTCATCGGCGTGGGTGTCACGTGTTCCCTTCGCAGCGCTCGACTGGGAGCGGCGAGCGGGCAGACAGCACGTGACAGGCATGCCAGTGTGACGCGCGCTCGTAGGCGTGGCTAGCGCTCTTTCTGGTCGTGCGGTTTCGGTTTCGGCAGTGTGCGGCCATAGAATTGCTTGCGCTGCAGCGGCGTCGAGAACGGCATTTTCGAAAATGTAAAAATTGATATGTATATTACTTACGGTGCGCTGCGAGCCTCTCAGTAAATAAGGAGCCTAAAAGTGATGGTTAAAAAGTTAACTATTCAATGTTAGTTAACCGATCTGCTAGTTATAAACTGTCTTAGTTGTATTCTGATGCAGTGGACAATGCTGTGCCGAAAAAAGTGCTCTGCTAACTCAAAAAAGCCTATTTTCAAAAACTGCTCACAGTATTAGATGCAACACCATGTATATGAGCATAACCTTACGTACAGCGTGTCTACAAAGCCGCATAGAAGGAGGGAATTTTTTTTGTAGTATCTGCAGTGCACTAATTACAATGTGCTGATAAGATGATGTGCTTTTATATAGTTCTTTGTTTTCATTAGTCCTTTAGACTTCGTTCTCAATCGACGAAGCTCCACATTTCATGGGCACGAACGACCTGCAAGAGCGTATTAGCTACTGGATCGACGACTGTTCAATCAGCTGGTGGTCTGAGCAATGTGAACCTTTCGTACTCAAACGCAACAGATGCGCATTGCATATGTCATCGAAATTCGCCGCACGTATATACGCGAATGCAGTATAAATTCACATTTCATTGTTTCGTTATGAGACACGTGTTTGTGTTGTATGGTATAGTATATGATGGGTATGGTATGGTATGGTATGATGTGGTAGATATGGTATGGTAGTATGCATGGTATGGTATGGTATGGTATATGGGGGTTAACGTCCCAAAGCGAGAGGGACGCCGTAGTGCAGGGCTCCGGATTAATTTGGACCATCTGTGGTTCTTTAGCATGCACTGACATTGCAAATAATACGGTTGCTCTGCATTTCGCGAGACGCGGCCGTCCCGGCCGGGATTGAACCCGCGTCCTCGGGCTTAGTAGCCGAGCGCCCGAGCTACCGCAGTCAGACAATATATGATCGGACCATTCCGGCACGCAGGATATGTAATGACGATGACTGAATTTTAATGACGTGCGGGCATCTTTGTCAGAATCCGTGTTTTGCGTATGTCGCAGTGGGGTTCATTTTTCCTAAGCATTTAAACAAAGGAAAGCCGCGCTACAAGTGGTTGAATTTTTTTTTCCTGCCGAAGCAATACCTTCTTTCTGGTGCTGTCCAGAGAAAAAACGTCGCAAATGGAAAGTGTCATCGTGTGAGGGACAGAAGACACGAAATGCAGGCGAGCGTTGTTTCCGAAACGCTCTGCGTGCTGGCCAAGACAGGATCGAGAGAGAGAGAGAGGTTTTATTTTTTTTTTCGGCTCATGTTCTGCCATTCGGCTCTTACGCACGCATGTCGACATGTAAATAGAGTGTATACTGCACAAGACACGTAAATTCGGCGCCGCCGCATGAAGTAGCATAAGTAGGCACTTAATCTATTTTTTATCCCACTGAAAAAGCGTTGCTAGCCAAGCTAAGCCAGGCCAGGCCTAACCAAGTCAAAACGGTGAAGTCTGTAAAGTAGTGCGCGGCATTCAGTCTACATTGCAGTGAGTTGGGTAAACTGTTTTGTAACTGTGCTTGTTGCACTTGCGTGGTGACTTATTTGCGTTTGTTGATGGGATGAGGTAAAGAGGGAACCAACATGCGTTTATTTGTACAGCTAATAGATGCGGTTAGTGCAGCTGCGCGCGGGCGCAGTGCAATGCTCTGGCATTTGCATCGGACTCAGTCCACCGCATTTTACGTGGACACTGTTTAAAACGTTATTCGATTTATCGACTGTCAAAGTTTTCCGCTAATAATGTCGTTCATGTGCTGGCCACTTTCGTGCTTTCCTCTGCCTTCGTCTTGAATCTTTTACATGCGTGATGTTTATAGGAGGGGGTCTTGTGTCTTTGGGTTGAGTTTGTGTACAACTGTACTGCGGGCTGCAGGGGGTGGCGAAGCAAGGGAGCCGGAAAATAAATATATCTTTGCTCATGGCTTTCGTTCTAAGCTGTTTTCCTCACTGGCCGCACACACAAGTGCAACGCGCACTTGTTTGTGATTGTTTAAAGAACAAAATCGCCGGTAGAAGGATATGTGCACAGAGCGGCACACTGGCGCCACATCGCCTTGGCTCAGCGAGGCTGTTTAGCACTCTTCGGAGCCTGGTCCGAATTATCGGCACGTTTGGTCCATGTTCACATTTCAACTCGAATTCCTATACTCGTTACAAAACCGTACGAACCGTTATTCTTGCTCAGCAAGAGATGGAGATCGCATGTAGGAACAAAAATCTACAGCTTTCTCAATCGTAGTGCAGCTGTTTTCGCCTGTTTTTTTTTTTTTTTTTGGCAAGCTGGCATTTGTGGGTCTGTCTGTGTTCTCGTCGACTTCACACGTTCTAATCCACTATTAAGAGGAAGAATAAGCCTGGACTATTGTCGGCTTTTGCCACTGTCAACCTCGTCACCATCACTGCTGCTACCAGTGTTAGATTAATCATGCCTGTCTAAAACCACTTTCAGTCTCGGTTACCATCGCTGTTGCCATCCATGCAGCAACTCACGGTTGAAGAGAGCCAGGATGATACTCTTTGAAACACAAACTTGAACTAAGTGAGCGAGTTGATAATCCTCAGTCCATTAACCAAGGTTTCAACTAAAGGACTTGTCTTCAGCCGGGAGATTGCAGTCATCCATGGCGAGAAATATATCGGCTCCTTTATCTGAGGATGAAAGGCTGGAGAGGGATTGAGAAAAAGGGGAGGTTATGTTGGGGCAGGAGGGTGGAACTGTTTCGTACGCTGTCATGAAAAGCTCCTTCCAGTCAATGACTTCAGTGGTGGCGTAGTTTGAGTATCTGCCTCGTGTGTGGGAGGTGCAGGGTTCGATCCCCAGTGCTGCCGGGGGGCCCACCTCTGATTCAGCTGGTGCAAGCTTTCCCTGGAGCTCAGCTTATCTTGGGAAAATGTTTGGAAAATGGGTCTATGACCCCTCCTTGAGTAGAAGAAAAAGCACCTTGTGCCGTGGCACTCTTCGGCCAAAGGTGCCCTTGCGCCATTAAAAATCATCATCATCATCATCTTTCCAAATAAGTGGGTGTTCACTTTTCATCGAATTATGAGCTCTTCCTTCGTCCACTTGTTCACCTTTATGCTTCTTCAACGTGATATGTTGTTGGGCTAGTTGGTAATGGTATTCCTTAAATACAGCGCGACAGATGAGACGAAGAAGAAAGGCTTTGTTGTGTCCTTGTGTGTATTGTCTGTCGCACTGCAGTTATGGATTATGCTTCTTGCTGCAGTTATCAACATATTTTATGATGAAACATGTATTTCAGCTGCGTTGTTAACAGCTTGCTGCAGACATTACATACCAGGACGAACTGCTAAGCATTGTGTGAAATTTGTCATGCCTTGCTCTTGATGCTAGTTATTAGCAGCAATAAGATAGATTAGACACAAACTGAATATGGAGTTGAACGTAATGTTGAGTGCCACACATTTTATATGTCATCATTCAAATGCCAGAACGATAGGCCTTGACCAAGCTTGAGTACATCTGTAGGAAATTGGCAGAGATTGGGCTGCAGTCGTGAATGTTTTGTAGAGCTAACTGCTTGGTGTATACCGGATAGCCTTGAAGAGGTGCTTATTACTGGGATTAAGAAAATGAAAAAGTAAACTGTAAAATTGGTTTTTCCTCGTTTAAACAGCCATTAGACACTAAATATAATCAAGGCAGTAACAAATTCCTCTGCTGTTGAAGTTCATTACAAAAGCATAAAATAGAGATTGATGGTAAGGTCATTTTCGTTCCCTAGTTTCTTTGGGAACAATGTTGCCATTATGGCATTATGTTATTATGCCTTGTCACTTTGCAACCAAAATAAATTGAGAAACATATTATGGTATGTCTTGCTATGTGTGCAAACTTGTTTCTTGAGAGTTCTTTCTTACACTTCTTGCAATTTTCAGAACAAATCTACTATGCCGACGCCGAACGCCATGTTGTTCAAAGCTGTGATATTGATGGACGCCAAGCGAAGGATGTCATTTCCTTTGGTCTTGAAACACTTGGTGGTCTAGCCGTAGACACTATTGGCCGCAAACTCTATTGGACAGACTCTGGCAGGAGCCTCATTGAAGTCTCTGAGCTGGATGGGAGGCACAGGCATGTGCTTGTCTGGAAAGATGTGGACAGCCCCCGGGCTGTTGTGCTGCATTATGAAAAGGGGTAAGTCGTGTGTCAACCATGTTTGCTTCTTGTTGTTTACATTGCGTATTAAATGTGTGTGTACGTGTGTATACATAGTCCAGGAGTCCTTGATCCTTTTAGCCTTGTGGAACTCCAACAGATTTCAGAAGGTGCTAATGTACCCTCCATATCCTGGCTTCCGTCACTTCATGCCAAACATGCTTGCAAACAAAAAAAAACAATGCACTAGTGTGGCCTCTTCAAAAAATGGCTGAATGTAGTATAATGACCGGCTTTGTTGTGAAGCAGTCTACTATGAAAAGTTGCAGTATGGTCAATCCCAAAGCGAAAGGCAGGGCTTAAGGCATGAATGGATTTTGGTGCTTGGGTAACCTAAAAAGCAATTCAAAGGTTCCCCGGAGCCCACTTTGAGAACCCCTGATATAGCGCATAGCTTGCACGAAAAATTTAACTCTTGTTGTATTGACACAGTATTCATGGCACTAATTTTTGCAGAAAGTGCAACAACAGCTCTTGTAAATTTTAAAGTGCGTGTTGAAAGCTGTATCTACAGTTACGCGTTTACTTTCAGCAGTTTGTAATTTTGCACATTTATGAGGGCATTACTGTTTCAACTTCAACATTTATGTTCACAAGCACATTTTTCATTAATCTTGAATGGAAACTCATATCACATGAGGCAGTGTAAACAGTTAATAAAGGGATCATCATCATCAGCCTGACTACGCCCACTGCAGGGCAAAGAGCCTCTCCCATGTCTCTCATTAAAGGGATAAAAATGCACAATTTTCTGCAGTGTGTTTCTGCTTTGGAATGATTTGTAAGGCATTAGTACATATAAAACACCACATAGAATTCATGCGCGCTCAGCAAATAATTTATAATTGAATTTCTCCTCCCGTGTAGTTTGTTTCAGTAGCTGCACCGGGGTTATGTCATCACAAGTAGGTTTGAAATCATGTGAGGCATACAGAAACTGCAATATAATTGCTACTTTGTCGTTTACTTTACTTAACTCTTCCACTAGCCTCCCCTAGAAGCCGTAACGACAGCGAGTGAATAAACAGTTATGATATCACAATTTTGTTTTCCTTACATGCTCTCGTACTTGCTTGTGACGTCACAACTGCAGTTCGACTGGTGAAACTGAAACTGCATGGGAGAAAAAATTTGATCATAGATTATTTACAGAGTGCAGCCATTTTTCTCCTGGAGATCCATGCTTACTAATGTTTTGCCTCATCATTCTCAAGCAAAAACACTCTACAAAAATTTCTTGGTTCTACCCTTTTAAACCCTCCTTACTGCGGGAAAAAGGCCAATGCAGAGTGGCGTGTAAAAATTTTTTTATCACCCATTAAAGATCATGCTTTATTACAGCATATCATAGTGCAGCTAAAAAAAGCATTCTTTTCAATGTCATAAAGAAAAAACAGGATATTTATTGCCGACAAAGACAAAAAAATCTTTGAGTGTAAAAATTTGAGACACAAAAAGAATATATATATATATATATATATATATATATATATATATATATATATATAATATATATATATATATATATATATATATATATATATATATATATATATATATTCATGGTGTCTTTGACTGGTTGCTCCTGTAATCCCGTTAGGATTTGGCAGAGTAGGAGCCACTCTTGCTATGAGTGCATAGCGAGATTGGACAAGCCAAACAGTCAGCGAATTTTTAGAGCGGAAGCGCAGGAAGCAGAAGGAGGATGTAACTTCCGAAACAACGACGCGGCACCACTGCTGGTGTCAACAGTAGCTGCACGTGGTTGCATACAGTCTGCATCGCTGTCGCCACTTAGCTTGTATCGATCGCTACCCCGGCTCTCTGCCTCCGGCAAAAACGAGCGTCCCGTGGGACATATTTCGAACATCGCCTTGTGGTTAGCACTGTCGTCCTCGTCTGAGCTGCCGCTGGAATCGCTGTTGTCATGTGTCAGCAACACAGAGCATGTTCCTAGCGTAAGTTATCTGGTGGCTCTTGGACATTTTGCCTCACACAGCGCGGCACCTGCAAAACACAACACAGCAAGGACCGCCACAACTACGAGACTGTGTCAAAAGTCTTACACTTGCCTCTACCTACACTGTAGGGGACACCGAGGCCTCGCACCACTTTCGCGAAATGGTGGAAGTGGCTCTGTCACGTGAGCTCATCTCGGAGCCGCTGACCTTTTTCTCGAGCTCAGAGCGCTCTGAGTTGAAGGCGAGCACTCGGAAAGAACCAGCCGACTGTAGTCCAAAGGCCGAATGTAGTACAAAGAATGTAGTCAGAGCGTCCGGTTTCGACCAGCCGAATATGCGGTCACCACTCGGAGTGCTCTAGAGCAATCTAAAGCGACCAGCTGAAGACACCATCAGTCAGGTAATAGGAGAATAAAAATATCTAAAATATACAACCCTGTTAATATGGACACTTTGGTTCCCGAGCAAAACTGTCCCCTAAGTCAGTTGTTCATAATAATGAATCACGAAGAAAATTCTTTTAAAATAGTGTGGTGCAGCTTGAAGCTCATAGTGGCCCATCATTATTTCGAGTCACGCGAACCAGTGGTAAAAATCTCTATCCAGTCGGTTGACAGCAGGTGAAAGCTGTCTTTCAACATCTCAGGCTGGTGAGAGAGATTCTTCCACAGTGATATTATTGCAAATGAAAAGGTCGCATCAGCTGTGCACCTTTTCATTGTAATGCATGCAACCACGATGCAATAAAAGGCTGTCACTGAAGCATATGCACTTTCGCACTGCCTTCCGCTGGTGCTCCGCGCTCAAAACATGGTAAAGAAACCATTTGGTTGGGATAGTTGAGTTCTTGTTCTGATACCATCCATTTTAACGCAACAAAAATACATGGGCCTCGATGGGCTGTATGAATCCTCACCGATGAGTGAAGAATGTTGGGCGAGTTGGTATATATTCATGATTCACAACAGCGCAGCAAACACGGACAAAAAGGAGACTACACAAAACAAGCGCTGACTTCAACTGAAATTTATTACGCGAAAGGAAGAATATATACATCTTCAAATCTTACAAAAAGACAAACACGAACAGAAGTGGCATACAAGGCGCAAACTAATGCGCATGTGTCTAACAGCAAAAAGAAAAACGCACTGGCCAGGGGAAGATAATACTGGACGCATCCTTAATAACGCTATCAATCAAGAGAGGCACCCTTGAGGAAATCTGGTTCACTTTGTGACACCACTACTGAAGGCACTACATGCGTAATTCTGGAGACACTTGCATCAGTCGGCCTTCAGTAGTGGTGTCACAAAGTGAACTAGATTTCCTCAAGGGTGACTATCTTGATTGGTAGCGTGATTAAAGATGCGTCCAGTGTTATCTTCCTCTGGCCAGGGTGTTTTTGTTGTTGGTTGTTGGACATGTGCGCATTAGTTTGTACCTTGTATGCCGGTTCTGTTTGTGCTTGTTTTTTTGTATGGCTCAAAGATGTGTATATTCTATCCCTTCCCGTAATAAATTTCAGTTGAAGTCAGCACTTGTTTTGTCTGGTCTCCTTTTTGTCCGGCTTTGCTGTGCTGTTGTGAATCATGTACTTTCACTCTGTCCATTGTCTAAACGTCGAGTTTCCATATTAACGAGGCAAAAATGTGTTGAAGTTATGTCCTCAGAAAAATTGTCCTTAATTTGAGTCGTCTCTATTAATCGTTGTCATATTAACGGGGCACAATTGTATGTCAGCAACAAGTATATAAAGTTGCAGAACTCTTCATGCTAAACTTTCCGATCATGCACACACACAAAGAAAACTCAGTTGCTCGCGCGAAGCACATTTGGCTACTGCGCCGTATGGTGCCAGGTCCGATCCTGGACCGTCTTGAAGGAAACTCCATCCTCTGCACTGCTGGTGGCATGGAATTGTTCAGAGCATACCCGGCACCTTCAGAAAGGCTCGGACAAGAGTGGATCTCCTCAGCAACGCTGAAAATAAAATGAAACATGGGGTCGCAGTTTTCCCAACATAAAGCTGAGAGTATTGTCCAAATGTGTCAAAGCACTTTTGTGAGACTCAGATTGTGTCAAAATGTTACATGTAATGGAATATGCTTATATCTGTTGTGTTTCATACTTTGCCGTCAGAACCCAAGTATCTGTTTTGGACATCCTTTAGACATACAAAGCAATTACCTTAGAACTTCGTGTAGGCATCTAGCAGATATCTGGTGTGCATTCCCTATTGTCCTACAGATATCTAAGGTGTTCATGAAGGGTGTGCACTGAATGTTCAATGGATGTCTATGACTTTGACTTTGAATTTCATCAGTCTTAAGGATACACCTGCAAAGTGTAAAGATTTTTAGCTTTAGGCCACTCTTCATCCTTCTGTATCTAAGACAGCACATGTATATCTTTGTAGCCACCCACCTGTTTACACAGCATTTATACACATGGTATGCTTTGCTCCTTCAAGGTAAAATTTCATCTTGGAAACCACAGTACCTGTTGGCTTGACATAGTAGGCTAGTTGTGCTATCTATGCTCACGGACGACTGCCAGGAATAATCAGAATAGCAATGGGGGCCTTGGAAGGAAAATGTACAAAGAAGAAATTAAAATACAATACACAAGGCACCAGTATAGATGTGAAGAATTTCGATGTTTTTATACAAGTGAATTACTTCACACGCTGTTTCTTGCTTGGAAAGTATAACTTTATACATAAACTGTTTACTGCCTGTGTGTTTTATGATTATAAGTATTTTAGAACTGATTTTTCTTGTAGCTAATCGCTTACCCCCACAAAGAAAACCCAATAGTATACTATAATTTATCTAGAAGGCTGGAAAGTAATTGAACCATTCTGCTACCCTTGCCGAACGAACCGACTTCACTTGCAGTGCTATGTTCTGGACCGACTGGGGAAACAAAATCCGGATCGAATCTGCCGACATGGATGGAGAGAACAGGGCCCTGCTGGTGCAGGACGGCCTGGGTTGGCCCCACGGACTCACCATCGACAAGGAGTCATCACGCCTTGTTTGGGCTGATGCCAAGCTGCACGTGAGTGCACCTTTTGTTTATGTTGCTCTTTTCTTTTTCCTTGGCATAGCAGTGAATTAGCCACGACATTTTGTGCAACTTCTTTGCCTGTGAATTCGTTTTGGGCAGCGGAATTTGCCTCGACATTTTGTGCAACTCCTTTGCCTGTGAATTTGCTTAGGGCAGCTGAATTTGACAAGTGAAAGCGAAATCATATGCGCACAAGCAAATCAAAGTGGCTGTGCAGCATTTTCAATGCTGATGAGGCAGGCATCTTTCTCAACTTGCAGCCTGGCAGGAGTTTGTGTGCCACAGTGGCCAGATAAGTAAAGAAAGAATTTCTGTACTTTCTCGCTGCAATGCTGACAAATCAGAAAAAATGCAGCTCATCGTCATCGGTAAAGTTTAGCAGCTGAGATTATTTCTTTCGGCTGGACATATACCTTGCTTATATAAAGCAAACAAGAAAGCTTGGATGACCGCGGATTTGTTCCATAAGTTACTGATCAGCTTAGATCGGAAAATAGCATTAAAACAAAAATTTAGCTTTTTGTCGCTTAGTGCTCCGCCCACCCCAAGCAAGTGACTTGCAGCTATGTCACCATCATGTTTCTGCCTGCAGAACACGAGAAGCCACCTAGAGCCACTGGTTGCTGGAATAATCCGGAATGTAAAACACCATTTTAAGGGACTTCTAGCGAGGGGACTTCTTGCGAAGATTGATCGCAAAGATGAGAATTTGCGGATTAGTCTGGTAGACGCTGTTCATTTTCTGGCCATGTTTTGGAACAGTGTGACTGCGAACACAATCCCGAGCTGTTTTCGCAAATGTGAATTTATGATGGCACCGGTTGCTCTGCCTATTACCGAAGTGTCCGGCGAGGATTTGGATATTGATGGCTGGGAGATGCTGGACATTCAAGCTGCTTCTTATGGCTTCGTCACCGCGGATGACAACGCTGCGACTTGCAGGTTGAGGACTCGTTGAAGATTTCATTAATGGAACAAATTAATATTCATCATCTGACACCGATGAAGGGAGGGTGACCCACTGCCATCGATAGCAGAAACTCTCAACCAGCCTCTCGAGCCTCTCAACTACTGGGGGAACTCCTTAAAGGGACACTGAGGAGAACTCCATCATTTTTTTTTTGTTAGCAAAATCTGATAGTTCGGCATTTCATGGCTTTGTTGCCGCTTGTCCGGGCGCGAAATATGCATTTATTTCAAATAAATTTGGGTTTGAAGATGAAAAAGTTTTTCCCGCCGCTCTGATTCAAACTCGGGGAACTCTTATGACGCCACGGCAACTCTTATGACGTCTCAGAACGGAGTGACGTGATACGTGACGTAAACGCAGACTCTGTGATTTCTGACGGCTAGTGGTGCGGTGCGCAACCTTCCTTTGCCAGCCTCAGAGGTTCGTGGTTTTCATGAAGTAAGGAAAATTCCTCCAAGGTGGCGCGTCTTGTCCTAGGAAGTCATCACGCTTGTACTTGCGAGATTGGCCTGTGGCGGCGACACCTGTATTTTGGTTCTTGCTATTTTCTACATTACAAGAGCTTTGTTTTCAGTAAGAGTGGCGTTTTCGTGATCAGGAGCTGCTATTCTATCGATACAAGCCAACTTCAATTTCTCCTCAGTGTCCCTTTAATGTGCACTGACATCATACAGTACACGAGCACTTCTTCATATTGTTACGGGCTCACAGGCTCGCCCAGCAGAACTCACCCATGGATGCAGGAACCACGACAAAACCCAACCGGCGGCGGCGATTTTCCTAAATCTTCCGCACACTCGCACCGCACACTCGCACCACGCGCTCGCTTCGCAATTTGTCTTCATCGGGCACAGCGCTCTGTTGAATGGCATACTGTTGAATGGCATACACCGTATGCCGTAACCTGTAACAATATTGCCTCCATTGAAATGCGGCCGCCACGTCCAGGATTCGATCCTGCAACCATGGTCTCTGCAGTTCAATGCTGTAGCCATTCGGTAAAGGAGAATATAGCAACAGCATCACAAGTAATGTGCTTAGATTTCTTCGTGCAGCTTAAGATGGCATCGTGCTGCCCTGTGTGTACAAGTTGCATGTGCACTTACTTACTATTGCGCTAATTCTCCTCCTGTGCCCAGGTGATCGAGTCCAGTGGCCTTGATGGGAAGAACCGTAAGGTGCTTGCACAGGATGTGGCTCACCCGTATGGTGTGCTGGCCTTTCTGGGTAAGCTGTACTGGACCGACTGGGAGACGAAGGCCGTCCACCGAGCTGATGCGAGTGGCCAGGACGGGCATGTCATTCGAGCAAACCTGGCTGGTCTCATGGACATCCATGCTGTGAACATGGAGCAGAGCGGTTAGTGTTAATTTGGCTTTGCCCTACTAATTTCCCAAGACAGGAGTGCTCAAGCGATGCGGATATAAATGACTGAGATCTAGGGAGCGGAATGTTGCAACCATTCTTTGGTAACATCACTTTCAGCCATTATCGGTTGGTACTGGTAACAGAATTGTATGTGGGGTGAAGAGTATCGCTAGTGGGTGCACTCCATGTTGTCACATGTGTTCCATTGACGTCTGCATTTATTACCAATTTCAGAAGAGTATTTCTGCTTTGCTTAGCAGAACAGTAACTTCAAAATTTCTAAATTCTCACCTTTATATTCAGCCTCATGTTCTTACTGCAGGTTGGTCCCTTAGCGTTCTCTCACACCTGTGCTTAAAGTAGTTTGGCTGCGATGAGAATCTTTCCTCTTCTTCTATGCAGTAGCATTAGACTCCCATTTTGCAGAAAATCCGGTGGGGGTGGTGTAGTTGTGAGCGACAATATCTGGATTGGTCAAAATGGTGGCTACATCACATATGTGAAGTGGAGGATTTGAAAAGTGATTAAAACATTAGGAAACTGGTGATTAGCTGCTTAAAACATGATTCAAACGTTGTTAGGACATGTAAGTATATAAAGGAAATGAATTGTGCTGAAAAGAAAATTGGGGTAATTAGTTGGGAATCGAACACCTGACACTTGGGTTGCGAGTCAGACGCGCCACTCCTAGGCTACATGGGCACATTAGTATGGCTTGCTTAAAGCGGGGCTTAATTGTACATCGTGTGGTCTTTAACATAATAATTGTGACTGTGAAAGAGGAAACAGTGCTCGTGTCTACGGGGGCAAGAGGAACCGCTAATGGGACACATTAATGCTGTCACGTCATACCCTTATTCAAGATGCAGCATAAGGGTCCCTGAAATATTTTTCATTCCCGAATGTGCATAGCCTGTTTGATGACATCAGCAATTCATGGAGTGCTGATACAAGATTTTCAACCTGAGGTGCTCCTGTGCTTCTAATTCTACCTGTGGACACCTTCGCAAAAATTATAGTAGTAAACGCATTTACAGTCGAGCCCACTTATAACAAACCTGATGGTCACACGGGTTGCATACATTGTATAGGATGTTCATAGTAAGCGGACCTACCGTATTACAGGCAAAAACACTAATGCCCCAGCAAAAGTAACATGTGTTACTTAAAATGACAGCTGATGTGCATCTACTTCTTCAACGTGGATCCTATCAGTTCGCTTTCCAAGCTCTAAAGCGCGTCATGTTCCCACTCGAAACTCTTGCTGCCGACGTCTTCTTTAAGGACTCAATATAACTTATGTTTGAAGTGTCAACAGCAGCTGGTGGCAGGACGGCCTGGTGGTCTGGGAGTGCTCTTATATGTCAACTTTCGACAATGTCGTTGGACATTTCTGGACCCATGCAGCGACAAAAATAGCGCAGCGCACGTGTGCACAGAGTGTATCAGCTGCACTGTCATCTACCTGCACGCTGCCTGCACGCGGTAGCAGAAGTTTAAGAGCCGACTTTGCAGGTGATGCATACCACATGACCAGTGGGGAAGACATCCAAGCTTCTCGAATTGCTGCCATTGGTCAATCCACGGCCGTGCACAGTAGCGTCGCATCCTCCACGGCTCAAGCCTTGCACTCAAGATGCTTTGTCCAGCCAGCACCCACGCAGACAATCATAGACCTTGTCCGACAGTTATCTCCAGTTTCAGTACCTCCCTTACGCCATGTGCCTGAGGAAGCAGAAGTTTTTAGACTGTGGGGGCAAGTTTACTGGGCCTTCTCGTTCGCTCTAACTGATTCATGTGGCAGCAGTAGTTCCCTCTATCTGAGATGAATTGCCATTGCTCTAATGCAAATTTTGACTCATGCACCGCCCTCATTCGTAATAAGCGAGTGTCCGTTATATCTGCGACCGTTATAAGTGGGCTCGACTGTGTATCGCGTTCCCGTCTAGTCTAGAAATGTGTGTGTGCAACCAGCTCAGAGATGCAGCACTTTGAAATATGAATATCAATGTGAAATAGAAGGAGCTACTACTGTGCATTGTTTGTGACATCTGCAAACTTCTGTGACGTGCTGGCAAACTGTTCTCTTTGCAATCAAAACGAGACTGGCCGTAAAAGTGACAGCATAAAAGATATTTTGTTGCTCGCTGGTGTGTTTCTATGATATGATTAATGAGTGGCTGCCGATCTTTCAAGCAGTCAGCGCGAAATAAAAAATATCACATCATTACTCCTGCAATATTGTTTGCAGGCATCAGTGTGTGTGGGAAGACCAACGGAGGTTGCAGCCATCTCTGCCTGAGGAAACCGCATGGTTTTTCCTGTGCTTGCCCGACTGGCGTCCTTTTGAAGCCTGATGGCCGGGCGTGCAATGATGGTAATCGAATTATGTCAATTCTTAAATGCATTTGTTTGCAGTTATTCTGTCTCTGATTTTATATATATTAGTTGTGATTAATTGAATCAGGTATGAAACATTTACTCTTCCACTGCTATGTTTTTCGTGAGGTTTGTTCTCTCTAACTTTTGCTTTGTGAAATGCTTGTATACTTCATGGAAAACTCTACTCCTTTGGCTGATCATCATCATCTCATCAGCCTGCCTACACCCACTGCAGGGCAAAGGCCTCTCCCATATGTTTCCAATTAACCCTGCCCTTTGCCAACTGCAGCCATCGTATCCTCGCAGACTTACTTTGGCTACTAAAAGGCAGCCGCCAGTATTGAATAAATGAAATAAATAAACCAACTTATCAAAGCAGTGCTCTCGGTTACTGCAATTAGCATTTAGTTGCTCGGTCACTGAAGTTTCTGGAGAATGTTTTTGCCATGAAAGCCAGGTAAACATAAACAGTCATGGAGGGCTTGGTGTTCAGATAATGGTCATGCATGAAGAACACTTGAGAACCACGGAGCAAAGCAACAGCTGTAATATTTATTGTCATGGCAAACAGTTGCTAAATATCATATGGCATCATTTCAAGCCATATCTGCATACCTGTTTCCTAGCTTTTTCCATGATCTTTAACAATGTGTATAGTTAGGAAAGAGGAAAATGCCTTATGGCTCGAGAAAATTGCGGTTGTAGATGTCGTGAAACCAAGTTCGTTGAAGAGTACAAGGTGTTCAAAATTAACAGCACCTGAAGCATGCTATCGTTCATTCCTTAGGGCTAAAAACATTATTGCGAGGTCTTAAATAGTAGACATCTGGATTCGTGGCAAATCACTACTTTGCATTGTGTCATACCTTATTCAAATTTAGGCAGCTAAGATAAGCATATGCATCCACAGGCAGTTTAGCTTATCTCCAGCTGAATGTTTAGTTCGCAGTTTGTTTGTTGAACTTGAATGCTATTCAGGAGGAGAAAGACCAGGACCAGCCCGGATTTTCTGAAGTAGACATCAGTAAGACATTGCCTCTCTAGATAATGTTGTTGAATTCAATAATTTTACATGCCTTCTACTCATTGCGATTGAAAATGTTTCTTTAAATGCTGTTATAACAGAGCCACATGACATTCTTTGTCATCTGAAGGTTCAACAACAGGGCTCACTGATTGTTCTTCTTAATAGAGCAAGATGCTGCCATTTTCAGTGGTTCAGGGCACCCTTATTATTTTGTCATAAGTTTTTTTTCTTGACAACGAATGATTACTGGAGGTACTAGTGTGCCTCCTGGCTTGAACTTTGCCACAATCTCTTACATGTTTAAGGTTGATTGGCTCTTAATGGCAGTTAGCACTAGCAACTAGCTCGATATTTCAGCTAATAAAGAAAAAATATCACTTCACATATCTTCGTTGTCTGATTTTTTCAGCTCCATCAGCATTCCTGCTGTTTGCCAACCGGGGTAGTCTTCGGCAGATTTCGCTAGACACGCCTGACAGCACTGACATGCACCTTCCATTGAGCAATGTTTACAACGCTGTGGCTGTGGACTTTAACTATGATGAATGGAAGCTGTACTACACTGATGTTACACTGGATGTGATCAGGTGAGATCATTGCTTTCTTTAATATAGTTTCTTAAGTTTTCATACCGTGATAAGGGTTTTTATACAAGGAAGTATGTAGAAAAATGTTTGTGCTGGTAGAATGGTTCACTTAGCAACTTTCTCTGAGCCAGCTATAACTTATTTGAAAGTTAGCTTTTAAAAGTACTGGTTTTCAAATACCTTAAAAACAATGCTTCTTATGGGCCCTGATGTCTAAACTATGCCAGATTTTCATGTTTCAGAAAACAGAAAGCACAATATTTGTGCAGAAGCCTGTAGCATTGTCCATTTTTTAAATTTCTCACTAGTCCTTGTCACTGTTGGATAGTTCCTTTTCACTGTCCCTTTTCCATAACTTATCAACGTGTTAGCATTAGAAGGGTCCATGCAGGAAGTAGTGGCAACCACCGCCTGTCGGTAGCCAGTGGCAGGCGGCAACCTGCCCACTTGGCTACGAACGAACTTAGTACACTACCTCAGATATAACGAATCCTAGTACGCCACATCAGATATACATAACCTTAGTATGCCACCTCGGATATAACGAATTTTAGTATGCCACCTCAGATATAGCCAACTTTAGTGCGTTAACCTTGGATATACCGACCCTAAGTACGCCACCTCAGATATAACGAAATTTCATGTATTAACCTCAGATACAACAAACTTCCGTGTGTTAACCGTGGATATAACAAACATTTGTGTGCTAACGTGGGGTCTAACAATCCTAATTATGCCACCTTGTATATAAGTAGGGGCTGGACTTTTCAGTTTAAACCGAAAAACATCAATTCAACATCGTTTTATACCGAAAAACATCAATGAAATTCGGTTTTAACCGAGAAAGGTCAGTACTTATTGGATGCATGTCACAGCTAGCTGACTATGCAGCACCAGTTACAGTAAGTCACAGGAGAAAATTATAAAGTGCTGTAAACATGAATGCGGTGAAACAACGGTATCTTTGAAATATAGTGCCATGGTTCAGTGGTTGTGAGCTTTGAGGCATTGATGTGTGAACAGACCAGAGGTTGTAGATAATTAGGCTCCTCATCCTAGTCAAGTGCTGCCTGCTGGAGTGTAGTCTGTCTACTCAGACTTATCACCGGCTTAGGCCCACTGCTTGGTTAAGTAAGTTTTACTGCAACCACTCTCAAAGTGAAACTAGCATGAACGAAGCAAAAATTTCAAGTTATGGCTTCTGTGACAGTCAAGCAGTGTGCCATCAGCACGCGGATGGTATTATGCGGTCCCGCACGTTTTTGACTCATGACTTGTTTAACTCTGACATTTTCACATGTTCTTACGACTGTACAACTTCCTTGTGCAGGCGATATAACTCTTAATATGATTGTTTGTGTTGTATTTAGTGCTAAATGTCCCAAATAAATTCTATGTCAGTTTTGACTGCACTTGAGCATTATATTTCACTGGACAAAAAAAAAAGAAAATTGTTCCTAGGAAATAATATTTGTCAAAAAAAAATGAAAGTTCTGTTCTGAAATAAACACAGAAGAAAGTTCGACCCCTATATATAGCGACATTTCGTGCCTGGACCTCAGATGTAATGAACTTTGTGTGTTGACATCGACGTAGTGAACATGAGTGTGCCAGCTCAATTATAATGAACATTTAGTGTCTGTACCTAGGATGTAAGAAACTTTATGTTTTGACCTCGGATACAACGAAAATTTGGCTGCTAACGCATTCAAACAATCAATTGAGGATCAAATAAGAGTTTTTGTCTTTGTTGCTATGAAGAAGCATTTAAGTAAACAGCATTCATGTTAAAAATGCCGTATTTAAGCGAGTATAGCACGAGTGTTTTCCTCATTTTATTGGTTTCAGCATCTGACATTATATTCGAAAACTAGGTGTGAATATGACGCGAACTTTTTTTTCTTGCTGCTGATGATAGCTACAGTGACTTATACCACAAGACTCGCGGGATAGTAGGAGAAGCCAACCTTTCGATGACCATGGGGTCGCATGGCGCGCATGAGCAAAGCAGAGGGTAGTTTGAAAGCGGCGCAAGCCGTTGAGAAAGAGAATTAAAGCTCTAAAAGAGTTAAGTGGAATAGCAAAAGGAAAAAATGGGTGAACGGGCACAGGCTGGGCAGTGCAAACAACAAAACAGTGGTTGCACCGCGTGGCGGCTGCAGCCTCTGCCGCGTGGAAAACTGCATGAGTTAATGCGTCGAAGGCTTCGCTGTGCTCATTGATCGATGCCATGCATTTCTGAAGTGATGCTTCCCATATAATACCAACATAGACATTGCTTCTATATTTTTGCATGCCGTTACTGTTTTTTCGTGCCCTTGGCTGTAGTTAGCTGAGCAGGCTGATATTGCTTTATAAGAGTAATGCAAATTTTTTTCATTCTTGTGCAGTCTGAAGCTCGCCTTTGAATTGTCGTTGCATCATATATGTGTAAATATGACTCAACTAAATGTGTAGCCAGTTGTAATTATTCACATTTGTTGTGCAATAAAAAGTGTTATATGCACATATATATAGTAGCACTGTTGAAAAGTGTAGCTTATTTGTCGGCACCAAAGAACAGAAATACAGTAACAGGTCGTTAATTGTACCCTCAATTGTTATTTCAGTAATCCGAATTATTTGGACTGCCAATGGGGAATTGGCAAGAGTCTATGGCACTAAGAGTCTGGTTGATTCACACACAACTCAGCTCATTTTGGTTAATTTGAACGGGCTCCCAGTGGGGGGCTGTGTCAAGGTACGACTGGCACAGGAAGAGAGTGTCCAGATATCCCTAACTTCTCAAGCCTGAACTGCATGGTACAGTTTTGCTGCTGCTAACGGGTGCACTATGGCAGGAGCGACAATGTTCATAGGGCCCTGTCACCGAAAAATATTCCGGCCGCACATTTGGTTTCACATATTTGAGCTTCGTAGCAGCCCATGGGGACGACAGCCATGAGCTGCGCATTGGCCTGTCAGCCGAACACAGCTCACCACTAGTCTTTTCTTTTTAGAATTTTCTCCGTCCTGGCACTGTAGTGCTTCCCTCTGTTTCATCTGTATGGTTCTGTTATTTAACTTTGCTGAACCTGCGCACTCGACGCATGCTGTTCGCAGTTAATGTGTAGGCGCCTCAGCACCTTGTGGGGAGGCTCCACTGCTACTGCATCCCATCATTAATTAAGCTGTGGAGGCCTTTACCATTTTGCAGCAGTTGTGCCCTGGCATTTTGCTGGGGGTCGAAATTTCAGATAAATCAAATGTTTTTTTCTGGCCCCTTCAAGTCCGAATTGATGAGCTTTTGCTGTACAACTTCAACTTTGGAAGTACTGTCTTTCAAGAAAGTTGTTTCTTCACAGTTTTGTCTGCTTCGTCAACATTTTTTTTTAAGTCTGTGTCATAAAAACTAGGTGAAAATTTTTAAACATAGAGGAGTGGCTGAACACCTTCCTAACCTACCTTTGTCCTCCAGGAAGGTGGACCTGAATGGAAGCAATGTGGAGGTCATTATTGACACTGATCTCGAGGCTGCTGACGGATTGGCTCTGGACTGGATTGCAAGAAACATCTACTGGGCAGACTCGCGCCGCAAGGTGAATGTGCGAGAATGCTTCTTTGTTTCACAGTTTAATTGATAGCTTTCACTGCCTGTCCTGACTGAGAGGCCCTTGTTTTTTTTCTTTCTTTCTTATTGCACAGACAATTGAAGTGGCTCGGGCTGATGGATCTAGCCGGAAACTACTGATAAATCTTGACTTGGACGAGCCACGTGCACTCGCCCTGTTTCCCGAGAAAGGGTAAGCCAGCTAGACTCTGGGAGCTATTTAGATTGGCATTCGCTTTTGAGACAACCTTGCCACCCCTCATTTAAAGTGAATTAGGTGTCTGGCTTTTAGCTGGATGATGCTCGCTCCTCAACACGAGTTGATGACTTCACAAAAAGCAATCTGTGCGCTAGCCCGTACATCTGTCATAAAGTAACATCTAGGTTCAGCTCAAGTAAGTACCTCTTGTGTGCTCATAACGTCACTTGCGAGCTGTCATAAAAGAAGCCGTCCATGACTTGTGAAACAGTGTGAAACGACTTTTTTCTAGCGACTCACACATTTTTAATTGTATAGTCGATGCCTATATTATCGTTCTGCTGTCTGTAATTGTCTTTATTTTGTGCTGCTTTACAAGTCCTAATTATGTCACCCAGCACCATAACCCATCCTACTGAGCTTTAGTGATGCTTACTCAGTCTAAGCTTAGCTCCTACTTGGCTACAGCCTTGTTATCCAGGCATTAAGAGTAAACATTTTTAAGCACTGTGATTGGCAAGCACTGATATTTGTGAACAAATGTAATTATTTGCTTAGACATGCTTCTCACGATTCGTGCTGAGCAAGCTTCTTGCAAGAAACATGATTTATTCGTTTGTCTACCTGGACATTGTATGCACCTCTTGTCTCAATGCCTAATACTTCTGTGTGTTACAGCACATAATGTTTCTGTTTATTGAAAAAGACACTTTTGGCTGTATGTTTACTATGCTGGCTGCTATAGCTAGGCACTGTAAATATAATCTTCTGTGACTTGTCTGCAGTTATGCATTTGTTAAACCCTTGCTTGTATCCCAAAGAAGAATTTATAAGGTTCTGTGTAAATAGCTTGGTAATATCCTAAAGAATGTGAACTGCTTTACTTGCTGTAATTGTTATCTGAGTGAAGAGGGAAGGTGAATAATGCAAGTTCGGTTTTGCAGTCGCTTAGTTCCCTTAGGTAGTGGATGGATTGTATGTTGCTTACATCAAACATGAGGATTAACCTTAGTTTCTGGCTAGTTTGTTGCTAGTTTCTCTGACCACCTACGCTAGTATGTATCTCTGTGATATGGTCATTTTCGTGCTGTTTGAAAAATCACTATATTCTTTTCTAAGAAAAGTGGAAAGATTGGGCCAGTAAATGTGTAACAAGTGCTATAAGACAGCTGGGTACTCTTCCGACTAATGGCACAAGCTGACAAGATGATAGTGAGGCCGGCTGTGATATATGCAGTGGAGACAGCACTTTGAATGAGAATGCTCTAAGGGTTGTGTGGTGTGACCAGAAGGGATCAAGTATGGAATGACCACATAGGAAACAAAGTTAAGGTGGCAAACATGGAAGCAAAGCTACAGGAGTCAAAGCTCTGTTGGTTTCGTCATGTGATGAAGAGAAATGAAGGGTATGTCATAAGGAGGGTGTTAGAAATGGCCATCGAAGATCGAAGGGTAGAAGCGTGGGAACAAATAAAAAGATGACAGCCGATTTGTATAGTTAATCAAATGTGAAGTAGATGTGCTAGCTTTGCTCGAGGGAGCGAGAGCAACACACGTCTGCGCCGTCCAGAGTCCTTAGCGAGAATCCCATACCATCTGCAGAACACGCGCTGACGCGCACTACACGGCCGGAGCTGTAATACAGCTGCTGTCTCATTGGCTGCAGCTATGCGACCGCACTGCCTCCTCATTGGCTAAGCTGCGTGAGGCACTCATTGCCACCTGCTTATCTCTTGGACTTTAGACAGAACCCGGTGAAGACCATGATTGTGGGCTGTAGTGCTAGCGTGCTAAATGATGGATAGAACTGGTGAAGGTAAATCTTTATACCAAAAGAGGTGGAGAACACCTGTCGGAAACACCACGAACTCGCATTAGACAAGTGGGGCAAGCAGGACGTTGAAGAAGAATGCCTAGGTAGGAGAAGTCACCAATAGGAGTCAAATTTTCGTGAGGCAGTATCTTTCTCCGAGCAGCCTGAGACATGGTTGAGATATGCAGCAGAGTCTAGATTGTGTTGTGGGGGCAGTAGCATGCTCTTACTTGATAATGCTATGTTGGCCTGTGGTTCATACTTATCGCTGAGAAATCTTTATTTAAAAAAAGAAACATTTTTTTTCTCCCCCACTCGATTCAAACTTAGATGTCAGTACCGAAAAGGACTGCATGATCGCTGCTTTGAAGTAGGTAAAAGAGTGTGTAGCCTGATCTCAAAGAACCGCATACAGTATAAACGTACTGATGTCATTGCGGTTCGTTTGCAAAAACAGCCAGCGGTGGCGACACCTGTATTTCATTCTCTACCGTCCTCTTGGTTATAAAACTTCCGTTTACGGTGGGAGTAGCATCTTTGTCATTAGAGTGTAGTAATCCGTTGATATAGGCCTATTTGAATTTGTCGTTGGTGTCCCTTTAATTACGTGCAGTGTTTGCAGTTTCATTCTCATGCACTGCATTTAGATTGTGGGCATTGCTGTTCATTTTGTTCTCTATGTTTCAGGTTCATATTCTGGTCGGACTGGGGCAAGCTCCCCAAGATTGAGCGTTCGTTTCTAGATGGCAGTGCGAGGAGGGTCATCATAGCCACCGACCTTGGCTGGCCCAATGGGTTGGCCATCGACTACGAGATGGAGAGGCTCTACTGGGTGGATGCGCAGCTTGACTGCATTGAATTCTCGGACCTGAATGGAAAGAACCGGCAGAAGCTCATTGAAGGCGTCTCCCATCCATTTGGTCTCACTCAGGTATGTGTAGCACAGGTTTGAAGAAAGAAAGGAAGGATTTGAACACTAATAAATTTATTCTTTCATGCACAACACTGATAAAAACCGTGGCTTCCTTAAGTCTTATTCTTGCATAAGCATATACATTGAATCGTGGCTCAGTAGTTATCAACTATTGGTATAATTGTTGCAAGGTAAAGCAACAGCATGATGAATGATTTAAGCTTTACCTGGTTGCATTAAGTCTTTCCTGTTATTATGTTTTCCTTCGTTATCATCATAAGCCAGTCTGGTTGTCTCTCCCATTGATCTGCAACCTATAATGCTTATTGCTGTTTTGCTTAGTATGATCAGGCTGTCTTACTCTCTTGCTGCCTTCACCTTTTAAGGAGCTATGTATTACGTCTAAGCACCGACTTCTCTGTTTCAGATGAATTTAGGGTGACCTTTTCTGTCCACTAGTGAACAAAATAAATATTTTTCAAAACCGTGGGCTTGGTAGCACATCCTTGGTCATTTTCATGCAGGCAGATTTTTGGAACCATTATTAATGGCAGTTTTTATTCGCTCGATTTCCACCGTCTTGTGCAAAACCAAACGATAGCATGCCTCTTTGGGTGCTTATATTTTCGAAATCCTGGCATATCAATGTCACATTTTCCAGTCACTGTGACACTTCGTACGCAATATTGTACCTACCTGTTAAAATTGACCATTGTTATTTTGCATTAGAAAATTAATGATTCGGCTACAGTTCAGGCAGAAAAATATTTGCTTTGAATCAGAATAACAAGCAGTGCCTGAATGGGTTTATTTGATGTGTGTCCCTTTTTGGTCCTTATTTACATCTGCAGTGGCAACAGTCATCCAATTTAGAGAGCTATCATTGCACAGATTCTTTGCGGAAGCCCTTTATCTTTCTCTGTATGATTTTTTTGTGATGTGGAACTTAACGATGATACTAGTACTCGTATATCATTTGTCATCTGTGATTGTGCCTCTATATATTGTTTATCACCTGCCCCAAATGTTTGTTTCGAAGGCCTCTGAACTGGTTGTGTATTTACTCAGCTTCCATTTGAATGCTTCCTTTCGAGGAGATTTGATGGCAGTCAAATGCTAAGCATGACGACAAATGTAGTGCTCGTAACACAAGGTCAAAATGAAGACACCACACAAGAGACATCACACCTTTTGTCCTCGTTGTTTCGTGGGCTACATTTGTCGTCATGAGCAACCAACTCACCTAAACAGCTACCCTTATCACGTACTGAGCAGTTCATTGAGTCTTCCGCATAGTGAGTGCACAGTTTGTGAGGCCTTCAAGCAGCTGTAAACAGAGCTGCAAGTTCAGAACAAACATCCAAGGGACAATTATTGCATGAAACTACTGAACTTGTAGAGATAAGTTGTTTTGTTCAAACAAATAAACATGAAAAAAATTCTGTTCAGAAGTTACCGCAGCAAGCCATCTCAATATGTATCAATCTTGCAAGGAGTTCTACTGTTCATATTAGCAGCACACTACTGAATAACCAGCACCTTTCTTTTTGGAAGGTTGTATTGTTGGCTGATCATTTTCGAACGTGCAGAACTGTCACTGCCAATGCTAGGGCATGATGCTTAATGTAAAATTACTAAATCCCTCATTTTCTCTTAGCTTTGCCACATGGCAGTTATACAAACATTTGAATCCACTATGGTTGGGAGTCTTGAGGAAGCCTGCTTTTAAAGCAGGAACAAGGGAACGGCGTCAGGACATTCACAACATCTTGAGGGTTCATTGAGGACAACTCCACCTAGTTTTTGTTTGTCGTAAAAATCGGTGTGTTTTGGCTTCTTTTGGCTGTTTTGAAGTTTGGCAGCAAAAGACACATTTATAGCTGAGGTACATTGGATTTAAAAACCAAACTTGTGATGTCAGTACTGAAAATGACCCCATGATCACAGTTTGGAAGTTAACCCATTCGCTTCCGCAGGCCATCTGTGACAGCACAGCACAGCACAGGGTGGGTTGCTGGAAGGAATTAGTAATAACTCGCGCTGAAGACGTCGCTTGCGAGAGATTTTTACTTTAGTCGGCTCTCAAGACATTTGCAAATCTAAAGCCAGTAAAATTTTTCTTGTTAGTGAAAAATCTCGAAGTCAGGTGTGTGAACCGCCAAGTGGCACTTGTTTCACTCCCAACAGCTTTTGCTGTTTTTTGCTATGCCATGATTTGCAAGTATTTGACAGTCGAAATAGTGCCACTGAGAAGCCTCTAGACTCATTTCGGATGGAGCTATACAGCTCTTTTTCTTGGCTCTTTTATCGGGGCAACTGATCCACTTGAGCGATCCTTTTGATGAGACAAGATTTTCTCTCAGTGTAGCGCATTCTTTTTCAGTCACTTTTAGTAAAATATATAGCTAATGTAAACTGCGAAATGCATAACAATGACGAATATTTTCTTGCAAACTTTTGGATTTCCAAGCCGGGGCTCAAGCTACTTCTGAAGTGCCAGGCTCAGAGTCCGAGTAATATAATGCTCGTCTTGCGGATCAAATCACACTCACTCCTTTTGCTATCATCTAAAAAGTTCAGGGTATTTGGATTCTGCATCCCCTCACTGCCAAAAAGCAGCGCATAATTTTTAGCGCCCCTGAAAGTTCAGTCTGCCCGCGATGCCTTGGTCATGCTCAAAAGTTCAAAAGACGTGGCGAGGAAATAATTTCTTTTCCTGCACTATATTTTGAAAACTAGTGAGCAACTAGGGTCACCTGGCGTGAAAACTACTATCTAAAGATTAGCAGCCAAGCATCTGGCACCGTTTGTTGATGTGTATCTAAAGTAAAGCGAATGGGTTAATGGTGGTGCAGCCTGGTCTCAGAGGTCCACATTAAAAACAACTCTCTTCTTGATTCATGAGTTTGCATGTGAAAAGAACTGCTGGCAGCGCTACCTATGTTTAATGTTTTAAGTTTTTTTAGCTTATAATAGCAGTCAGTGCATGCCAACTTCAATTTGCCCTCAGTATGTAGCCCTTTGAGACATTCGAAAGGCACAGCCAGACAGCTGTCATTCTTTCCCTGTGTCGTTTCCCCCTTTTTATGCTAGAAAATGCATCAGGCAGCCAAAGCAAACACATTGTTGAACACTTGGGCTGACTGTTTGTCTTTTGTTTCTTACAGTATGAATCCTACATTTACTGGACAGACTGGCACACGAAGGCCATCGAGAAGGCACACAAGGAAACGGGTGCGGAACGCGTGGTCATTCGAGACAACATCGAATACCTGATGGAAATCAAGATGGTGGCGCGTTCCAGACAGACTGGTACCATTCATTTCTCCATCTGTGCTTCGCGAGAGATGCTGTTATCTCTTACCTTGCAACCAGTCTTTAACAGGTGCTCGACGCCTCTTAGCATGAGCGGACTTGATCAGTAATTGCGTATGTCCCATGTTTCAGGCCCCTAACTTTATGTGGTGCAAAATTTCAAATTTCGTGAATTGAGAACAAAGAATCAGAGATATATTCGGGAGACATCAAGTAACACTACAGAGTGAACCTCGCGTTATATTCGGAAGTAGCATAGACAAGTGTAAATTCTTCCCCTTCCCCCTTCCTTGAGGTTTTCGGGGTAGCTAAAGCGGCCTTAGCCGCGAGGCTTTATAGCCACTAGGAGAAGCCAGCTTTTCAGGATCTTGGGGCAAAATTCACAGTGTACAAGTGCAAAGGAGAAGGTGCCTATGGATATAGAAAAATGGCAGTGTGGGTTGTTGCCAGTGTTGGTTGTCGAAAAAGAGGAGGCACTGAAAGAGTTGGTGGAGTAGAGAAAGCAAAGAAGGGCAAACAGGCACAAGACTGGCCGCTTGGAAAATCGAGTAGTGGCAGCCCGGTGGTGACCTAAGCTACTGCTTTGTCGGAGGCTGAATGCATTTAAGTATCAGAGGCCTGGCTTCGCTCAGCTGTGGCGCATCTATTGAAGAGTTTCCTCTTAAATGACGCTGACGTATCTTTTCTTCTGCTCTTTAATGTACCATCAGGATTTTTTTTTGGTGAGTCCTCGGCTGCGGGTGGTGTGAACAGGTGGAGGTTGCATTATAATCATGGCAACATTTCTTTTTGAAATTCTTCGAAAACCTCATGCTCCTTCCTCACATTGTATTCATGCAAATAAGGTAAAACAGTCATTTTTTTTATTTTACTATCGTTCCTACTTTGTAACAGAAGTAGTGTCAAAAAATAGAATGTGGCTGCTAATGGACAATTCCACGAAAAATTCTTGAATCCGCGATTTCTCGCGGAATTTGAGGGAAACAAAGAGTTTTATGCATATACTAACAGATTTGTGGATGACCTTGCCCATGTATGCCTAGTCTTGTAAGGGTCAAGCGTTTCTACTTTAACCATGAGTAGGTTTGATTATTGGCTGTTTCTAGTCAACTTATCATGCATGTCCTGAATGGTGATGTCGACCCTACGCTTTACTGAAATTTACATGCTTGTCGTTGAAATTCTATCAGATATTTCAGCGGCTTGCTTTCTTATTACAGCTACTCTGTGAGAGCCTTTTCATCATTCTTAACCTTGTTCTCTCCTTCCTTCTCAGGTGCTAACTCTTGCAGCGTGAGGAATGGTGGATGCTCACACCTCTGTTTGTACAGGCCACAGGGGCACATCTGCGCCTGCCCCAGTCACCCAGACTCTAGGCATTGCTCAACTTGTATGTCATGTTGCCCTTCTGAATGTCATGACAGGGAGTGGGGGGAAAAAATTATTTCAGATATTGGAGTCGGAAATATCCAACAAGCTTATTTTGTACTCTTTTTTTTAGCTGTTAAGTCACTGAAGCAGAATTGACATCTGAGCTAGTTGGTTGTTCATTTTCAAAAATTATATAAAGCGCACTTAGGACAACAGACAAGGGAGACCAAACAACACAAGCGCTTACTCGCAACTGCGCGTTTATTCGAGAAACACACAAAAGGAAGAACAATCACAAACAAAACAAAAGCCATCGCGCAGGCGTGACAGTAAAAGTGCTCATACAGGTGCGTCAAGATAACAAAACTCTCTTTCATGCAAAACCACCATAGGGTCGGCAACACACGTGTGCTGATTCATACGGATGTGATAGGCCTCTGAAATCTCTCTGGTTAGCTGATTAGGGTGTCGGAACAAGATTTCAGTTTGGTCAAGCAAAGGCTTGCAGCCGCTGCATTTTGAACAGTGCTTAGCGAGATTAGATGAAGGCGACTTATTCAATGACAAAAAATGCTCTTGCAAGCGCACATTAAGGCAGCGGCCCGTTTGACCGATATAGGTCCGGCCACAAGAAAAGGGAATGTGATACACCACTCCTTTTGAACATCTGACATAGCGGTTCTTGTGATTCACAGTGCAGCACCGCTTTCGTTTATCACATACACCGCTGCTAGAGCGCGCAGCAACCTTCGCACAAACACTACTAACTTTCTGAGGGGCAGAGAAGAGAACATTAACACCATATCTGTTACCCACGTTTTTTAGTTGATGAGAAAACCGATGAACATAAGGTATGACTGCAATATTTTTCTTTTTCTCCTCAGAACCCTTAAGAAGTGACCTATTGAACTCTTTTACTTTTTTGAGCACCTTGCTAGAAGCTAGAAACAGCACGTCCTCTGGAAATCCAGCCAATTTTAGTCTGTTCACTTGCTCGCAGAAACTTTCCTTCATTTCGTGAGGGCACGACTTGAGCAAAGACGATCCTAGGCAGGAGACAGCAATGCCACACTTCACAATTTTTGAGTGATTTGATTGATAATTTAAGAGTGGTTTATCAGACCTCGGAGAATACCTCCAGCACACATGATCCTGCACGAAATGAAGTTTTGTGTCAAGGAACTGCAGGCAATCGTTTGTAGGAGTTTCAAAAGTGAACTGTAATCCACGCCCATATTCTTTAAAAATCTTAATAATGTCGACCACCCTCCTTGTAAATTCATGTCGGTCAACAAACACCAGATAATCATCGACATACCTGAAAATCTTTTTTGCAAGGTTACTCTGATTCTTTTCAATATAAGAGTCAACTCGAGACAGGAAGATATCACTGAGGACGGGCGCTACTTTGGATCCGATTCAAACACCTGTCTTTTGAATAAACAAATGCCCATTCCAGTCAACAAAAGTAGAAGCCAGATAAAACGACAGCACTTCTAAAAACGAAGGAACGGAAATACCACAGGCATTGACAAAGCATTGTTCATCATTATCATCGGTAATGCAATCACTAACAAATTTCATCAGTGTGTCATGTGGCAGCGAGTAGAAGAGGTCCTTAACATCAATACTAAATGCAGACGCTCCTTTAGGATTATGATTCTTAAGGTAGTCGACAACAGCCAAAGAATTTGGCGTCTGATATGGGTCCGCTAAGGTAAGACCTTTTAGGTGCTTTTGCAGGAAGCCTGAAACGACATGTTGCCAAGTTGACCGCTCAGTGACAATAGCACGGAAGGGTATATCGTCCTTATGCGTTTTGGCTGAAAAGAAGACTTCGAGCCTTAGGCCTTCAGCCTTTTTAACGCTAGAGCGCAAATTCTCTAGGTTTAAACTCGACAAGAGTTTCAGAGCATTTTCCTTGACCTTTGTATCTTTGACTTTAACAGGTCTAAAATGTGCTTCCATTGCCGAATAAGCCTTTTGCTTAAACAAGTGTTCGGGTAACACAACGAAGTACCCCTCTTTGTCGGACACAACTACCCGCTGCTCACTGGATGTCAAAAAATCTACCATAGGCTTCAGGCAACGGTTGCTCTTTTTCCCACCCCCACATCTTTTCATCGCATCTACACATTCTACTATGCACCTGGAACGGTCCTCCTCAGGAACTTGCCTAGAAATGCCTCTTGCAGTTGAAATCTTTTCCACCTTATGAAGGTTTGGATGTAGGCAAAACTTCGGTCCGAGCTCCAGCACCTTGTGATGAACATCAGGAAGATGGCCTCCTCCTAAGACCAGCACTTTCCCTCCAAGGGAGAAGTTTTCTTTTTGTCATGCACCCAAGGGCGAGCAGCGTTCCATAGGAAGTCGATATTCTTGTCCGCCAGGTCGCGAGTAAGCGCTTGTGTTGTTTGGTCTCCCTTGTCTGTTGTCCTAAGTGCGCTTTATATAATTTTTGAAAATGTTAAGTCACTGTTTGAGCCTTTTCCACTAGTGCTCACATGAAGCAGTGTCTTTTTGTTTCGGTACTCTTGTTTCCTGAGTTTAGTTAACAAAAGAAGTAGAGCTATGCAGAATTTCAAACTATATGCTGCTCGAACCCTGGAACTGTTAGCAGGTAACTGGGATAATCATTGAATGCAAAACACCCTTGCATTTCTTGAAAAAGAAAAAAAAAAGGTCAAGTTCTGTGGGTTGCCTGGGAGGAACTTAGAATGCATGCCTAGAGTTATAGTAATAAGTCTGTACTGAGATGCCTTCTTCTTCCTTTACGAAACTTTATAATTTAGTTCCTGACTTAATTTGTAGGAGGAGCTTAGTTATTCAACCATGGTTTATGTTGTAGCATGAGCTGTCTTGCTTGCTCAGTTCCAGACATGACGACACCCAGTGAGGTGCCCCCGATTTCTACACCTCTGCCATCGGCACAACCCAATGCTTCAACTGCTGGGTAAGTCGCCGTATTGGAATGACTGTCGTGTCCACTAGGACACTGCAATCCACTCCCAAGAGCCATTGTATCACTGAGAGGTTAATGCACTAATGCAGAAACCAAGTCGATCAGGTTCAAGCTGTTGGTCATCTTTAGATTTTTTAATAATGTTATTCCGGATATGTTATTTTGCAGGGTTACTGTCATTGATACGAACTCACTGAGATTTCCCTCGAAGCTCTACTATTTCTTGTTCCACTAACGCAGACTAATTGTGGGAAGTTCACCGTGCATTTCACATCCGAATTAATATGAATCTATATATCTGAACATATATTAAACAGTAACTTTTTAAACATTTTAAGAAAAGAACTGTTCACTTTCTTGCCCTAAGCTTAAGAGTGTACCAGAAAGAGTGTGCCAGCAGTTATTCAGCAAACTTTTTTCCTTTTTTTATTGGTATATTTTTTTTGTATTCATTTACAGGAGGTCCCTGTTCAACTTTGTGCTCTGGGACCTTCTCCTACATAGCATGTATTTTGTGTCACAAACTATTAGTTGAATAAAATATTGAATGAAAAAATGATGAAAAGTGAAAAACAAGCATAAACATATATAAGCAAGAGTCCACCTAACAGTCTACTACTTTAATTACTTGAATCTGACCTTTCTCTTTCTTACATCAGTGATTTAAAGGGAGGCTCTCATAAAGGAGCTGCCAGAATGCTTACATTCAAAGACAAGGGAAAGTGTGAAAAACAGTTCACACTACCAGATCAAATGATGCCGTTCAGTATATATTCAGTGATTCACTGTATACAAAACTGAACAGTAAATGGTAGATGGCCTTTGCGTCTTGAGTGCGGCAGTCAAATGCTGCCTTTGTGGATGGGTAATATTTACGGTTTCGACTTTTGGGTTTTAACCAAAAAACACTGATAAACGTATGCCGGTCTCATTTCTTTAAAATCAGTTTCAATTGAAAAGGGTCTATTTCTGGCTTGCATGTCACAATTAAATGGCTATTCAGTACCAGTAAGAGTAGGCCACAGGAGAAAAATGGAAAAAGTGCTTGAACCAGTAACGCGGTGAGACAACAATATATTTAGAATGTAGTACAGTGGTTGCCAGTCTTTAGGCATTCATCTGCGAACTCTGAAGCCGCGGCAGGTCGCGAGTCTGCAGTTCTTAGCTAAGGGCTGTAGGCTACTGTAAGGCGTCATCTGCTCGGACTTATCAGTGGCTTAATGGCTTAGGGTCGTCACTTGGTTAAGTTGATTTTTCCACTGCATGTAACAACACTGACGAGTTCTAGAATCATAACAAAATACCATCAATACGAAGCCATGCATAAATGGCACAAAAGTGTCATATTGTGGCTTCCGTGACGGTTAAGTGGCAGTTCGATCGTGGCCTTCAGTATGCGGATCATATTATGTGCGGTTCTCTTGTTCAGCGCAGAGTGCAACCAGGACATGAGAACCAGTTTTTCAGAACTTTTTACTTTTTGTTACGGCTGTATGACTTCCATTTGCAGAGATATCTCTTAATACTATTATTTGTGTGTTAATTACTGCTACTTCAGCTGTTCTGTCTGAAAAATAAGGCCAAGATAAACTGTATGTTACTTTTCTCCACCAAGGGACATCACATATTTCACGAAAGAAAAAAACAAAGTTTTGTGCGCGGAAAATAACATCCGCCGGAAAAAAAACGAAAGTTGCGTCCTGAAATAAGGCCTGAAAAAAGTCCTCAAAATTAAAAAAAATAAGAACCAAAAAGTGCAGCCCCTAGTTGTAGTGTAGAATAATGCCAGTAAAATGAAAACCATTGTAAAAAATTTTCTCAGGAGAATTTCTCAACCTGTGTGCCATCTCACCCAAATTTGGTTCATCAGTTCACTTGACGAGTTTATTGTTGTTTCAGAGGAGTGGTTTTAGAGTAGAGATGTGTGCTCTGTTACCGTGATGCTAGGCACAAATTTCGAAGCTTAATTTTTGGCATTACAGGTGTGATATACTACTTTTTATCTTAGCGGCTTGAAAGAATATTTACATTCCGGATTTATCATGATCTAACGTCTATAGTGCAGTTTCTATTGTGGTGGACAGAAACTTTTACACAGAAATCATGGGCTTGTGGAGGTGGCAGTAGGACTAACCGAACTTAAATGGCATGCTTACTTGACTCTGCACTCTGCCAGAGCTAAGAGTGGTAGCCACTTAACAAATACATTAATTACTTGAGACACCTATTTTAGAATGAACCCATATGTATCAGTACAGTCGAGCCTGGCTATATCGAGCTTGAAGGGGATTGTGTAATGTTTGATACAGTTGAGCCCACATATAACGGCCCCACTTAAAGGGACACTGAGGAGAACTCTATCATGTTTTTTTTGTTAGCAAAATCTGATAGTTCGGCATTTCATGGCTTTGTTGCCGCTTGTCCGGGCGCGAAAGATGCATTTATTTCAAAGAAATTTGGATTCGAAGATGAAAAAGTTTTTCCCGCCGCTCGGATTCAAACTCAGGGAACTCTTATGATGCCACGGCAACTCTTATGACGTCTCAGAACAGAGTGACGTGATACGTGACGTAAACGCAGACTCCGTGATTTCTGACGGCTAGCGGTGCGGTGCGCAACCTTCCTTTGCCAGCCTCAGAGATTCTTGGCTTCCATGAAGTAAGGAAAATTCCTCCAAGGTGGCGCCTCTTGTCCTAGGAAGTCATCACGCTTGTACTTGCGAGATTGGCCTGTGGCGGCGACACCTGTATTTTGGTTCTTGCTATTTTCTACATTACAAGAGCTTTGTTTTCAGTAAGAGTGGCGTTTTTGTGATCAGGAGCTGCTATTCTATCGATACAAGCCAACTTCAATTTCTCCTCAGTGTCCCTTTAAGACGAACTTTCGCTTATAACGAGCGAGACCTGCGCAACCATCAAAATATACATTGTTTCAATGGCACAAAATCACACGTATAACGAACGTCATTAAGCCTTGCCGATCGGTTACAGCGAATGGACGGCGTAAACTTGGTGCCGTGATGCGAGGTAACCTGCCTTCGACCCCTTTGTGCGCCCGGTGCGTGGTATGTTTTCGGGCCAAGCCTCATCCCAAGCGAAATGCCCGCCCTGTTTTGTGCCGCTTTCAAGCGAGCTACCCTTTCCCCGCTGACGCGCCTTCCAAGATCGCCCTCCCACCCCTCCTCGCAACTCCGCTTCCCTCTGCTCACTCTCTTGCAAATCCACGCTTCGTGAAGCAGGCCTTCCGTGGGAGCCAAGAGGTGGCTGCACTGACGCTCACGGACGCCCCTCATTGGTCTCCCCGCTGGCTCTGCGCGTCTGCATCTTTAGCTTGATTCGCTTGATTGCCGCCTGTGTGCGTTGCACGTCTACCCCATCGCATGCTTTTGTCACTCTTGTTGTGGTGCGGACGTTTCGTTGGCTTCGTTCAAATCTCGGGCCCTGGTTGTAATTCGGGATGGCGGATGGGAACACCGGGCCCATTTCTATTGTATTCAGCAGTAGAGATGATGAAAGCGGCCTGGGCGGAGGTGACGGCCACTGGCAAGCGGAACGGCTTCCGCAAGGCCGGCTTCGTGGAGTGTCTGATGCCAAGCCTGTTGCTTCGGAAGATGACTAGCCTGGTGGGGATTTGTGGGAGCACGTCGTTGACTCCAACACGGGGGCCATGACATTGGTTGGAATGATTTTATTTCTGTCGATGACGACGCCAACACCGTGGAACCATGCACAGACGGGGGCATCATTTCTGAAGTGCGGGACGAGAGTGATGCGGGGGAATCAGATGAGGATGAAACTTCGGAGCCACCACCCACAAGCGCACCTGTAGCAATGGGCTGCATAGAGAGCCTCAGACAACTTGTCTATAGGGCCTCGGCAAAAAGCATGCTTCTGCTTTAAATAAACTGGAAACCTCCCTCATCAGATCTGCGCTGCAAAAACACGTCCATCATGGACTTTTTCGCAAAGAAAAAATTTAGTGTTTTGACAAGCAACTGTCTTTAAAGCTGTGGTCTACTTACTACGAACTTCGGGATATAACAAACGGACACTGCGTGACGCTCATGTTCGTTATAAGCGAGCTCGACTGTATGTCAATAATTGGATACGATAGAAGATAAGCTTATACAGTCTAGCCTCGTTAATATGGACACTGTGGTTCCCAAGCAGAATTCTCCGCAAAGCGGGTTGTCCATAATAGAGAGTCATGAAGAAAAAGATATTCAGAAAAAAAAAACACGCATGTTTAGTGTCTGCTTCTGTGCCTTTTAATTAGTAATCAAGTTGAAATTTAGCACAATTTGGGAGCTTTAAGCCCATTATCTTGATTGCCATTGTGCTTGAAAAAATGTGGTACAGCTTGTTGTGCCTATAGTGATCTGTCTATGATATACTTGATGGCTTCTCATCGCTAAATGACCTAATTCCTATCATGACTGTTTGCACCCGACGAGCATTTGGCTGACTGCTGCTGAATTAGGCCTTCTACATAGCAGAAACTGCAGAGAGAGTTTTCTTTACAGCCATTCATGCAGTGTGGCAAATGGAAACAGGCAGCGACTCCTCAACTTTTACTGTAAACCATGAAATTAGAAAAGAATACAGCCATCAGTCAGTCATTTGCTCTTTTCAACTGCATTCTTCCTTGTCCTGCACTCAAAACACAGAAAATGAAACATCTGGTTGGGGAGTAGAGATTTTGTTCCTTTCACCGTCCGTATTAACGTGACAAAAATACATGGGCCCCATTGGGTTCGGTGCATTTTCCCCCTGCCCACTGTACGGACAGCGAGTTTCCGTATGAACGAGGCGTAAATAGATTGAAAAATCTTCGTCCCCAGAAACAGTGTCCGTAATTCAAGTCGTTCATATTAATGGAGTTGTATTAACGAGGCATGACTGTATTTAACCTAGAAGCAAGAATTAATTCTACCCATGCTGGAGACACACTTCTTGCAATGATGTGCCATGTGCCGGCTTGCTGGCAGTACACCGCTTGCTAGGTGTTGCTAGGCCTACCCTGCATCGTATTGAAGCCACAGCAGACAGCTGTTAGGAGCGAGCTACTGGCTATCACAAGATATCTAAACTTGTTACCTGTAACAAGAATAATCTCCCATTAAAAATACGATGCAGGGTGGTTCTGCGATGCCTTCAGCAGCAAAGCATGCCAGGTGAGGTCTGCCTCTAGGCTTTAGTTTGGTTGGCTCCACTGCGTGACAGCAATATAGAGTGGAAAAGCACTCCCCACGTTCACCTCATCACACGGTTTCAAAGCGCTAGCGCTGCCATCTGGTGCCCAATGCCACACAGCCCACTCATCTTTGCTCTCGAAAAGTGACTAAGAGGGCCTTAGGAGAAGTGCCACTTCCAGGGGTGTTGCACACAGTTTCAGATATCAAGGGGTTGGACTTTTTGGTTTAAGCTGAAAAACATTGATAAAAGTGCACCGATTTGATTTTTTGAAATTCATTTTTGACCGGAAACAGTCAGTATTTCTGGCCTGCATGTCAAAACTTTAGCAGGTAATGACGTAAAGAAACAGTAGTTGTCAACAATGGGCCATGGTTCACTACGTCCTGTATTATTACTCCACCAGCAAATTGCAACAGTAAATAAAATTGGCTTTTTTATGTGTGACTGTATCAAACAAGCTAGAGGCGCCAAACTTCTTCACTTTATAATTTCGCATTATGGTCAGCTTCTTGTTTAGGCTGCAAGAAAAATATTAACAGCGGACTACTTTTTGGTCATGGAGGAATTCTGTGCGGCGGCCTTGAGTATTTGCGGAGTTTCACTGCAGGCTTAAGTCGTATCCGATTATAGCTGGCTATGCAGTACGAGTTACATTAAGTCACAGGAGAAAAGAAGTGCTGGAACCAGGAATGCGGTGGGACAGCAGTATCTTTGGAATTTAGTTCCGTGGTTGTAAGCTTGGGGAAAGTGCTGCACGAACTCTGGCAGGCCTTTGCAGATCGGGAGGCTTCACCTCCTACTCGAGAGATGTTGGCTTAAGTAGGTTTTTCCAGTGCAAGTAAGGACTTCGACAACTTCTACAAGCATCCATCAAACTGAAACCTGGCATGAATGGCAAGAAAGAGTCAGAGTGGAACTGAAACATGACCACTAAGTTTTTGAACTAAACTTCCATTTACATTTCTGCCTCGTGGTCCGGTCATTTATCTTCGTCATTTTTATTTTCAATGTGAAAGCACTTCTAGCCGCACTGCCCAAGTTTCAGCGGTGTCCGTCTGTGTGAAGCCTTTGAGCAACAAGTGTAGCTTGGTCAATGGGTCAGAGGGCACCTCAGTTGCGCTGTTAGTAGGCAGTGGCATCCACCTACAAATTGGGACAGTTATGTGCATTTCCTTTTCTCAAACCCTGTGCAATGTTTAGACTTCATTGATTTTGAGGAAAGGAAAGGTGCATAACTGGCTACCTGGGTCACTGGACACCCCATTTGCGCTTTGAGGTATGTGGTGGTGGCGTACACCTACAAAAAACTGTGCTTTGTAATGCTGAACGTGCAGCTGTTTTTTCTGTTTTTTTTGTTATGATCGTAAAACTAAAACTTTGTTCTGCAAAAACACTTCTTAATACTATGATTCATGTATTAATTACTGCTACATGAGCTGCACATATAAAGAAGAATGGTAAGACAAACTCTGTCACTTTCGAACTGCACAGGGACATCAGATATTTCACCAACAAAAAATTAACATCTATACCCATTAAATAATAGTTGCCCAAAAACCTTAAGTTCACCAAATTTAAGAAGAGTGAGAAAACGACTGGTGAATTTGCAGTTTGGTGTGCTACGTGTCTTTCCTACATAGGATTTTCAAGGGGATAATCTGTGTGTTCGGAATAATCAATATAATTTGAAACATCCGGGTTCGATATGTTCAGGCTCAACTGTAACCAGTCGTGGTAACTGGGTATTCGGCCATTGTGAATGTTGTTGCTGAACTGTGGTATTTGGAAGTGGAGGGGAGGTGTGTACTTGGTAACTCATGACTGAGACAGTGAGGGTCTTTTTCGAAAGCCCCCACGATTAGTGCACTGTTTGGCAGTTTGCTTTGCTGCCTGCTGTAGCATTGGAAAGCTTTATTTCTTTCAGAGTTAGGTTTGTATGTCCCTGATTATGAGTCCTTGCATTTAGGAAGTCTTCTACACTTTAAGCTGGTGGCATGAATGTGCTGCAAAAGTTTTTGTATTTTGTCAGTTTAATAATCAGTAGTTTCAAGGGCGGCCTTATTCAAGATCAAACAGTGTGGCACTTTTTCACTAGAACTAATTTACCTAGCTTCAGTGTAAATTAATAGTTCTCTCTGTTCTACATACTGTGTGCATGATGAGTGTCTCCCTTTGTCGTTGTTTATTTTCGTTAAAAATTTATGTATTTTTTAACATTTCTTCCTCCAATTTTCAGCTGCAGCTCTTCTGACATGGCAGGAGGAAGATGCCATGTTATAGGCTTCAAGTTCCATGGTAGGCAATTTTTACTGCCCTGATAAGAAATGATGTTTTTTTAGTAGAGCAATGCTTAGAACAGCACGTTTCTAGGAATCGTTAGGCACAATAAAAGCTATTTGCATACTTTCATTATTTTTCGTATGCATTGTAGAATTGATGGCGACTTAGAATCAGGTTAATGCAGTATCTCTGTGCAGACTATGCGAAATATTGGAAAGCATAACTTTGGAGACTCTGTATACAGCAGACTACTTCATCAGGAAGATGTTCATAGTTACTGCGCACAATTAATCTGCCTGCGCCTGTGCAGAGAGATGTGTGTTCTTTCGAGTTTTCAGTTTTGGCAATCTCTCTCAACATCATCATTGTTTCTGGTTCTTTCTTTCAGACCCGATGTTCCAGAGCACCTACATTGCCCTCAGTGTGGTCGGGGGTGCACTGGTGTTGCTCCTCCTCGGTGCGCTGCTCATATGGTGCAAAAAGAGCCGGAACAACCGTACACTCGAGAGGGGAGGACCGGCCCCGCACATGGCCCGCTATTCGAACCACTCGCCAGGTCCTGCAGATTACCTGGACAAAAAACCCTGGGGTTGGAGCCCCAAGGTGCGATATGACAACCACCACGAGGTAGGTATATGACAACCACGAGCTGTGTACACTCATGTGCCCTGATATTAATAAACAGAAAAAGAGGAAAAAATCGAGTTTATATGCCACAGCTGGGCGCAAGTTAAAAACTACTTAAAGTATGGTTTTATTGCACAGGAAAGACTAAAACAGAAACCACATGGGAAAAGATTAAGACACACCCACAACCAAGCAAACCCACAAGTTTGGATCGGAGGGCTGTGAAAAATATACTTCACTTTTAGCATTGACAGTATCTTGTGGTGCTGAACAGATATAAGCAGAATCAGGAAAGGCCCAGCTATCGGACTTTACTGAGAAGGTAAACCCATTTGAGTTGTCCTCAGTATTCTTTTATTTGCATAAATTCACTTGTGTGGGGTGATATAAAATGCGAATCAGACAGCATTTCCAAATCGAAATTCACAGATAGCTGCAAAAAGGTTTCAAATGACAAAAATGTAATCACTGAAAAACCAAGTTTTTCATCAATTTTCGAAGCAAAAGAATCATGTCCCCTCTTTATAGGGGTACTAAAGATGAATTGAAGTTGGCCTGTGTCATTAGATCACTGCATTGCAATGACAGAGACATCACTTTCACTGAAAACAGAGCTTTAATAATGAGAAACGTCAAAACATAAAATACACATGTCATCACCACCAACCATTTCCTCGAGCAAACTACGCTTATTTCAAGAGTTTACCTTGCACTGATCCTTGAGTCTAGGCTGCACCGCTACCAATTTGCAGATCGTATTTATACAGTCCTTTTCGATATTGCCGCCTTGAGTTTGAATAGAGTGAAGGGAAAAAAAAATATTGCAGTCTTCAGTCAAGTTTTCTCAGCAATAAGTGCATCTTTTTCTGCCATGCCAACACCAGAGTGACCTCAAAATGCCATGCATTTGATTTTTGCTGAGGTGAAAGCTGGGCCCAGTTGTGTCCCTCCTTCAAGTTGTTCCTGTCACCATGCGTACACAGGCTGGCCTCGTGGGTCTTGGTGGAAAAGAGAAGCTGGACAACCTCGAGGTGGCCGCGCTGGTTAGCAAGCGGCTTGACGAGCTTGAGTCCGGCATGCTGACCCTGTCGTCGGCAGGAGGTGGGGCCGACGCCAAGGGTGGTGGAGGGGGAGGAGGGTTGTACAGCCTCGGCCTCCAGGGCTGTCCAACGCCACCGTCGCCACCCCGGGTCGCCTGCCCACGCCACTCGCCTCACAGCATGAGGGGAGGATCTCTGCGGAGAACACTGCCCCATGACATGCACCAACAGCCACAACCGGTTCTTCATCATCACCATCACCACCTACCTTCCGTCGAAACGGATATTTGAGGCTGGCTTCGCACTAGTCGGACTTCATCACAGCGTCCCCTCTCTAGGGCCGACGCGTTTCTCGACGTCATTGGAAAACAGCTCAAGCGTCATCGTTGTTCGAAAAAAAAGTGGAAGAAGAGCGAGGGATTGTGTTCCCTTGGATGAACGCTCCTCTTGAAAGTTTCATCTGTGTGTGCATAAAGCACTTGCCTGTGCTTTCATTCCTGTTTTCAGGCGTGGTGTAACAATGTCCAAAGTCCACAGCAAAGTGCGAGAATCCGCGTGTTTTGTTTAGTGTGGGCCGTTCAAGTTTTGATTGATGGGTGCAGCCTTTGTTGGCTGTTGAGACTCAAGTGTTTGTTACTGTGGTGTCCAGTGTACACATTTATGGCTAGAAAAGGTGTCTTTAACACCGATACTGGTCTTTCTGGCTGCTCTGAACATTTCTGGTGCAGTGATGAAAGGTGTTTGTGCTAGCAATCGAATGTCTTCAGCCTGGCTGCGTCTGTTGGTCAGTACTAATGTGGTACTGATAATTTGCCAGCACTCTCTTTTAAATGAGTAAATGAGACGGGGTGCAAATTGCGAAGTTCAGCCTTCGTGCCTCTGTCTCATCTTGGCATTCTTCTGCTTGCAGGTATCATCATCATGGTTGTCAGTGGGGCCACCATGTATTCGAAGTGGCAGGAAAAGATGAAAGCCCCAAACCCTTTTCATAGGCACTTGGCAACCTGACTGTATTTTCCAAAGTTTAAAATCTGCACTCAGGCCAGTTGTTGATTGTAGCAGGTTTTTGCAAGCCATTCAGTATCATAAGTTTGAATCAGCAAAATGGATGATGCCTCAAGATCGTGATTATGAATAAAAACTAAGACGAAAGTTCCTAGTAAGAGCAGGGAAGAGAAAAATGGCACAAATAATTTTTTACTGTTTCACTGCTCTGTAATATTAGCAGTTAACCATTACATTGAGGGCATGAGATTGCAGGCATGGTTTTTGCACAGTTTCTTCAATTTGTTAAAACAAACAAGGTCACATTGCTTTGTGAAGCATCAGCAATTTCTGAAGCCTTCTACTAAAACAGGCGCCTGCTATTTCTGAGAAGTGCTCTCTTAGGCTGTCAGTATCTAATATAATAGTGTTCTCACCTGTGAGAAGTAATCAAACGAGAAGAAAATGCCAACAGAGGTAATCTGCAGAAGTCCCGATGTAAAGCTTCTGGGAGGAGGACAGGGTGATCGACAGACAGAACATTGCTGCCAGCTTAGAATATAGAATTTGTGACACTCGTTAAAGCCATGCACCTCGTTAGTATGAAATTTGCAGTTTAAGATGCTTGCAGACAGGCCGGGTAGGGTAAATGCCTGGTTCCCATGTGGTCTTCTGCTGTTGTGTGTTTGCAGTTAGGGATTCGACGTCCATTTATGAATTCCACTTCTGAGCTTTGAAGGTGAGAAACTTTGTACATAACATAGCGTCACTGGAGATCCCGGAAGGAGGTGTGAGCAAGCTTCGTTTTAGTCGTGAATTTTGCAAGCTGGATTATTTAGCTGCTTAACGTTTAACACAACGGATAAATATGTGTGAAAATACAGATTATGTGGAGGTACGATCAGCGCCCATGACTAGGAAAAACGCTCAAGCCGTTAACCAGAAGGGATTTCATAGTTAAACATTGAGTACCCTATGCCATTAGTTGTTTCTTAAATTGGGGCAGCTAAACTTAGTCACAGTCCAATTACCATGTATGGCATAGACTTTGCTCGATTTTTGTACTTTTAAATGCTCCTTGCTTTATTGCTGCAGAAACCTGCCTCAACTGTCTCAAAGAGAGACAGTGCATAGGCATGTTTGGCATTTTGTTTTTATCTCAATGTTTTCAACTCCATGGCTGCCATGTTAACACATATGCTGAGCTGCCTTTATCTTTAGACGGTTAGGAAAAACGAATGATTTTTCAGAAATTCGTGTTTGTTTTCTTGAAGTTTAAGTTAAACATGCGTTACTGCTTTTTAATAATAATTTCCTGTTCGATGTACGGTTGAATTTTTCCAATGCCACTGCAGTATCGCATGTTGCAAGTTATAGCTTTTCATAGCAGAAGTGGCTGTGTATTTGAAACCAAGACATTTATGCTAGCCATGCAGGGTTGCTGTCTTCGCTGACAAAGATGGAAGCATCTAGCAGGCTCTTGTTGTTACCAGCAAGATGCTACTTAGTCACTGCGCTGCTGTTATCCTGTGTAAAAGCGAACTGGCTGCATAATGTATGCGTTTCAGTGCAGAGATTTGTGTAAATTGTCGAGTAATGAACGCCTGATCTACACGTCTATATGCTGTTGGGTACGCTAGATGGTTGGTTCATGCTTTCACCATAGTACAAGGATTTTTTTAGAAGCGTTTCAGTCTTTCGAACTGCCAAAAGTCGTTTCTGCTCTCAGTTGCCCATTGTCCGGGCACTCCCTCTGTCCGACGAGCGTTGTGTCAGTTGGCGTGATGGTTTCAAACGCCGGTGCATTCGTTTCAAGTGCAAGCCTCAGCTGCCTTGCAAGGCCTGGGGTGTTGTCACAAGGGCACTTTGAGTACACATTAGCTGCTTCAAAGAAATGTCAAAGTGTAATATCGGTAGTGTACTGATAGGTATGAACACTGCTCCTCGTTTGAGAAAAGCCACCACCACCATTATGCCGATAGCACAGTCTTTTTTGGGACAAACAGCTCCTTTTCGCCGTTTGGAAGTGCCTCACAGCTCCAAGATGATAGCGGCGAAAGGGAGGAAACAGCATCTATCAACGTGAAACATTGTTTGCTTCTTCTGGCCCATGCCGCTAGGTTGAGCCATCAATGCGGTTCCCCATTTTCTTGTGGCATGTATTTGGACTTGTTTAATCGAGTGTATTGTAGTTTGTTTGCTGTGAGTGCATGGTGGTTCAAGGGATGCTGCGAGATGTGTTATTTGCTTGTGTACATATGGTTGATGCACGTGTGACTGTGTGTACATAGGTGGCGAGACAAACAATGTTTATATTGGAGTAATGTACAGGAGTGGTGGCATGAGAGGTGTACATATTATTGATAGGGTCATGGAATTCCATGCTGAAGTCTGCATTCTATACATAATAATTATTGCAGGACGTATGAGATTCTCACATTATTGCTTCATTGTTTTGTTTCAGGCATGATTGCATAATCATGTCCCATCAAACTGTTGATAATAAATGGTTTTATATGCACATCATTGGTTCCTTGAATATTTCAATTTAACCATTTTGCAACTACTCAAGGCGAGGCTCAGTTCAAGAAAACTCTGGTTGTGCAGGCGAGTATCGAAAGTAAACCTAGAATATTCAGTTTATAGTCCTGGATTGGATTTTGGATTTTTATGGTGCAAGGGCATCTATGGCCAAAGAGTGCCATGGCACAAGGTATTTTCGACCTCAAGGCGGGGTCAAAGACCCATTTCCCAAGCATTTCATCCCAAATAGCTGAGCACCAGACCAGGGGAAAGCTTGTACCCATTGTATCACTGCTGGGTACCCGGCGGCACTGGGGATCGAACCCCGCACCTCCTGCATGCGAGGCGGATGCTCAACCACTTGTAGTCCTGACAAAATTGATATACGACTTCAAAAGACATTTTCGAGCAATGAGAAAGTCAACAAATCAAGAACAGACTGTTTTCACATGTGATCATAGAAGACGGCAACTTGCAAACTTCACTCGAGTAAAGCTCGTGGTAAACTTTATTGAGTAAACTATAGTTCGTGAACAATAGCAAAACAGCTGTAGTATAGGGAAAACCTAAAGGTTAAAGCAATACGTTGAATTCACAGGAACACTTATTGATGGCAATCCTTCTTGAAGGTGCAACAAAGTTAATAACAAGGCGAACACGTGACAGATGGCAACATCACAATCCATTCTTTAGACACATGCATGTGCCACTTTGTTCACACAAACAGCAAAGCAGATGGGTTCAAATAGAGATGGAGCATTACCTATACATTGTTTGGCGTGTATAATTATGAGGAAGTAAAAAGTCAAAACTACATTCGAAGTTTTCAACACGAGCAGCATGCATCCCCATCGCAACCATAGCCACTCTGTTAACTCCCAACCCAACCTCATTTCTGCAGTGCAATCACAAAACTTCCATGCACAATAACACTGCAGGTGAAAAAAGAAAAAACATTCAATGATTAGATGTGTAAAGCTCAAAACTTCACAGAAAAGAAATGCACCTTCATCCAGGTTCAACACTCTGCGACTAGAGACTATCACAGTGCTATATTACACTCCGTGCCCAAGGCAAAAAACAAGCCATTCATTTGACAAACTTTTTGTTCTTCACACAAGCCAACAGCAACATTTTTAGTGCTCGACAAAAAAGACGTACTTCAGGAACGCTGTCATAAATCAGTGATGCAGCCAAAGCTAGCAAAGAGGGAAGTGGTTTCATATCACAGTGGACATAAAATTAGAAGATCAATGTTGGCAAGAAAGATAACATGCACTGAAACGAGATAAACAGGAGTTCTGCACAAAAGCAAAAAAGGTGGCGCCACTTGCAAAGTTTGCACTTCCAATATGGGTTATATATATAAACTAAGTTGGAAAAAGATAAGTAGTTCACCTCAGTGCATCACAAACGCAGAGAAATGATCTTTTGGTATCACCAAGACAAAATACGTCCGCTGTTGAGAGCTTTAACAATGAACATTACTATGCTGTCTGACAGCAGCATTTGACAGGTAAATACTTATGTTGGATAAACGTACTGCTGTACTGAAGAAAGAGATGTGATAAAGCTTTACAGCGAGTTGCTTTTGCTTTCTGCATGATCAAAAGTATAAAGGAGAGATACACTGCAGGAAACAGCCCCTGCTCTTACCATCAAACAGCATACTTTGTATGAGCTGCCTCTGCATTGTCTGGCAGCACAGCCCACACAGGGAAAAAGAAAATGGTAAAGGCAGGAAAGATCACTTTTCTACTCAGTGCTCATAATTAGGGAAAGAGAAAAAACGTAGTAAAAGCACATGGAAGTCCTTAGAGACCACCACCACTTCTGTCCACAGTCAGTGTCCGCGAGTACTCGACGTCAACAACTTGTGCGAGCCGGCTTCCAGAAATGGAGCCTGTCTTGATGGCGTTCATCAACTCCAGATACTCGCTCAGTTCAATCTGTCCGTTCTTGTTGAGGTCCACTTCGTTCAGCATCTCTCGCAGCTGCGGCTCCGAGACATGCTCTCCAGCTGCTTTGAGGCTCCGGCGGAGGTCCACCACACTGATGTAGCCCTTGTGGTCCTTGTCAATAGCTTGGAACTTCTGGATGTACTGGTCCACTTCCGACTTGGTGAAGGTCATGGGGAGCTTTTGCTGCGACTCCTTGTTGACATCTCCACCCATTTCAATGTCGAGGAAGCGCTGAGCCGCTTTGAATTCCTGTTCCTTTTTGTCTTTGGACCAGTTCAGCTCTTCGGCCATAATGTCGACAACCCTCGGAAGGCATTCGTAGGCGGCCTGGACGTTGAGAAATGAAAGCCGCATGCGGCGGCCAATCACGTCGATGGCAGTGCAAGCATACTCACGCACCGCGTACCGCACCTCCGCCTCAATGTATGGAAACTCCTCGTGTAGTCTCCGTCCCAGGACTGGCCAGCGCTTCCCAGTGAGCGCAGCGAGCTTTGCGACAGAAATTGCACGGTCTCCGTAGCTGCGGGCTAAGTGTTTTGCGACCGCAGGCTCCAGCCCAAAGTCTTGCACCAGGCGGATGTATAGAGTGGGTGTCCATGTGTGGCCACCCTCGAGTGTGAATCCCAGGGTCTGAGACTTCTGCTGTGGATTGAGGCCACATGCTTTAATAGCTGCATCCATGGTGTGTTCGGCCATAATGCGATATGTGGTCCACTTGCCTCCAGCAATAGTGACAAGGTTCGAATCACTAACGTAGATTATGTGATTTCGTGCAATCGCTTCTGTCTTGCCAGGTTTGCTCTTGTTCAAATCAACAACCAGAGGCCTGATACCGGCCCACGCTGAGAGGACGTCACCACGACGTACCACAACATCTTGGTTCAGGTAATGCCGAACTTCGTTGAGGATGAACATGATGTCGTCTTCTGTGGGCGCAGGGCTGTGAGTAACGGGGCAGGGCCTATCAGTGGTCCCGGCAATGGTGGTGTTTTCCCATGGGAGGAAAAAGATCACACGGCCGTCGCTCGTGTCGGGGTCCAGAAGACCCATGTTGTCTGGACTGTAATAATCGGGCAAGATGATATGCACGCCTGAACTCGGCTGGCAGATGGGTTTGCAGCTCGGGTCGTCCATCCGGCGTATGTTGTCGGTGAACGGTCCCGTCGCGTTCACGACGCACTTGGCCCGGACGTCGAACTCGTCGCCCGTGAGCATGTCCTTCACCCTCGCACCGCACACAACCTCCTTGCCGTCCTCATTGGTTTTCTTCAGCAACGCGGTGGCGCTAACATGGTTAGCGACGCTGGCTCCGTTCCGCGCTGCCGTCAGGGCTATGCTGACGTTCATGCGGGCGTCGTTGTGCTGACCGTCGTAGTAAACGAGGCCGCCGCAGAGGTGTTCTTTCTTCAACATGGGAAACAGTTCGAGGCACCGCTTAGCTGAGAGGAAGTAGCTTTTTTTCAGGCACTGCTTTCCCGCGACGACGTCGTACATTTTGATGCCGACCCAGTAGTACGGGACCTGCCACCATCGGTAGATGGGCAGCATGATGGGCAGCGGACTGGACAGGTGGGGCGCGATAGCGAGCAGATTCGCACGTTCTTGGAGGGCTTCGCGCACCATCCGGTACTGCTCCATGTCTAGATTCATGATAGCCTTCTGGAGGTAGCGCACACCGCCGTGGATCAATTTCGTACTCCGGCTGCTAGTGCCGGCGGAGAAGTCGTACGTCTCGACGAGAGCAGTCTTGAGGCCCCGCGTTACGGAGTCCAGGGCGACGCCAGCACCCGTCGCCCCGCCTCCGATCACGAGCACGTCGAATTCGGGCGTTTCGCGCAGGTTTTTTATGTGCGTAGCGCGCGGGGGCAAAGGGAGGTGTGGTCGAGTCGGCGCATCCTTCGGGTCCGCAGCTTCGACGACGACCCGCCGGGACTCGGTATATCGCGTCACACCGTAGGCAGCGATGATGGACCCTCCGCCGATCCAAACCACTGTGCGTAGACGCCTCGCTGCCATCGTTCCCGAATGGGGCGAGCAACCGCAGCCGCAATGGATAGTGCGTCTAGCGGCGTGCCCGCGTAAACGAGAGTGGCGCAAAAGGTGACCCTTTTAAAAATGGCGTCCTTTCCGATCGGTCAACAGAACGACAGTTTCCCATTTGTGGAACAAATCTTGACTTCGTATTATTCATAACTAATGTCTCAATTATTTCAGCGATAAAAATTGACTTGTAGTAATATAATTATCATCGTTGCTGTTTTCAGTTGTTTTGTTGTTAGTAGAAGAAACTCTATGTTAGTAGCGCTGCAGTCGGGCGTTTGTTTGACCGCCACGTTTAAAAAGCGTATTCGTATTGCACTGCTGGTCGCGGCATCGTGGCTACGCTGGGTACGCAGTCGAGCCGTAGACCAAAGACGCGACGATGCTGACGTCCAGTTGCTTTGGAAGACAGCTAAGGCCCGCGAAAAGTTGTAATGACGAAAGAAGACATATTTGGGCCAATTGTTGCTTTTGAAGAGCGACAATTAACCGGCAACGAAGCAGCGAAAGGAAAGAAAAACACAGCGGTAGTGGTCTGACCTATGTGAGCTGAAAAAAATGTTACAGCCTGTCAAAACGAAGAGCTGAACATAGTAAGTAAGGGCAGAATTCTTGCCCACACTTCCTTGCGTTGCGAGCGTTTTTCGCACTGGACAGAAAAAGCGCGAAATCCCAAAATTCCGCAACCGAAGAACGCGTAGTTTGAACTTTTAACTCCTGGAAGCGCTCTGCCAATATGGTCAGTAGTGACGCAGACACCGCCGCGGGCTATTGGTGGAAAAACAACGAGAATAAACTTGCTGTCATATGCAAGATGTAGTCGGGATGCTTTGCAACTTTCTCATTCAAACTATGTGCCTATTTCCAACGGCGTAAATGCCGAGCGATTTATTTTAACCGAGTCATTGGGTTCTGGTCAAGTTAAACTTACGGTATAATTATGTGTTCGCTGCTTGACCACTTCCAATAATGTTTATTTTTCATTGCATGACAATGAAATAAATGAATGTACAATAAATTAATGTACACTACTCTACATTCATTCGGTGTATATTTTTTCTACCATTCATTTTGTCAGATTTTATCGGTTTTACCCTTGTCACCTTGTAATAGATGTTTTTATCGATTTTATGGCTCTTTACACCATGTGACATTGGCTGCTGTATAGTCTTGTAGTGTACATTTTCATTCTTTTGTCATGCCTTTTGAGAATTAAATGGCTTTCATCTTTGTCAATGTTATGTCTTTTATCGCTTTTATGGCCCTTTACAACATGTGACGTTGACTGCATCCGATTGTCTGCTATACATATTGTGCGCGTTTCGCTCAATAAAAATCATTTGTCAGCTCAGCGCTCTTTCCTGTCCCTTCTTCGTATCAGCTTCGGGCAGCTTCATTGTTCATGTCAGAATGGACCAAATAGTCCAGCAAAAGTTCTGCTTGATTACTGTAGACTTCCTCATGCTCATACGCCCGTAACAGTATAGGTGTATGTAATCCACGCACGCACGCACGCACGCACGCACGCACGCACGCACACACACACGCACACACACACACACACACACACACACACACACACACACACACACACACACACACACACACACACACACACACACACACACACACACACACACACACACACACACACACACACACACACCACACATACACACACTCGTGTGTGTAATTCAGTTGTAGGTTTTTACTGTAGACTTCCTCATGTTCATATGCCCGTAACAGTATAGTTGTATGCATACACACACGCACACACAAGATATTTTTTTCACTCAATGCTTAAGACAACTATGATTCATGATTCAGAGCTATGAAAAGGCGCAGTACCTGTCTTGAACGCCTCAATCGCGCCGCAATGATAAGGAGAGCGAGAAACCGAGTCACTTGACTAGTCGCTTGACTATATAATCAAGGAAAATGAGCTGAGTGACTCTGTTTCTCGCTATAGCTAGAAAAAGAAAGAGGCGCTGTAGTGGAGGGCTTCGGGATTATTTCCACCACCTAGGGTTCTTTAACGTGCGCTGATAGTGGCCAGCACACAGGCGTGCCTTGATGGAAACGCGGCAGCCGCGGCTGTTTGATCCCGCGTGTCCTTGTGCTCAGCAGTCGAACGTCTCAGGCACTGAGCCACTGCGCTGAGTGACCGAAATTTAGCGATTTGATCATAACCGTTGGAATAGTAACGGAGGTGGCAGCCGCAATCCCTGGATGTGACCAAAAACTAGGTAGGGCGTAGTTAAATCGAGTAGGCGTGCGAAAGCATGTGTTTAGCCTGGTACTTTGGCTCATGGTTTTGCTTTGCTGGGTCGTCACCACGTCTGGCGACGCTGTTAGTTGTTAGCAGTGAAAGGTGGTTTATTGGGACGTGGGAAGCGCCGACGACGAAGACTTGCACAAGTAATCGATGAAGCAGCGGGGCTCGAGAGGCGGGGTCAGAAGGAGCAGTTGTTGTTGTTGTTGTTTTCCTCATACAATTGGCACATGCCCACACAGGGGGATCGGCCAAAAATTCGGATGCACAGACAACTACGATTAATGATTCAGGAGCAGTTGTCTAGCATGAACATCAGCTGGCCGCTTCAAGAGCTTCGTCGTCGTTAGCGTAGGTACATGACCATCTTCTTCATTCCAGTAGTATTACTTGATGAACACGACGATGTTCAATGCACAGCGCGAGAGTGTGTTGCAGTTTAGCACGAGGCGTGGTCGGCTGCGGCGATGGCATAGCAGCATATGTGATCACAAGTGCACGCCTAACTTCGAGGAGTGTTCAGTATTAGGAAAAAATAGGAATCAGAAAACAAGGGAAATAATTGAAGCTGTAGCAATGGAAAAAGAGGGATTGGAAAATTGTATCAGTGATCCTTCGGTGGTATTATCAAGGAAAGACATAGCTTTCTTAGATTCAAGGAGTGGGCGATAGTGTGAAACTTGCTCACTGATTTGTGGTTTTTATTGTTTTTTATCTCTTCCTTTGACACATCATGACTTTGACAAGATAATCATTGTTGTAGGTTATACCTGTACCTTACGTGATCTTTATAAAGCTGTCAGCGCCAAATAAAGTTCATTCAGTGGAAGTTTAGCGCTCGTGTTGTGTCCCCTCAATTGTGTGCGCTATGGATCCTCATGTTGACTACCCACTAGCCCGAACCCTCACCCTTCTAAGTTATATGTGCTGTGTTCTTCGCGCGGATTGTTTCGTAAAATGACTTGCTGTAGTAGCAATCAAGAAAATAAAAGCAGCGATGACATAGTGTTCTCGCGCAGTGGCCAGCGAAGCTGATCTGTTCGCGCCGCCGGAGGTTCGAATCCCACTCGCGGCATTAATTATTTCAATTATTTTTTTATGGTTTCGCCAAGGTCACCCTCAAAGTCAACGTTTACACAAACTCGGGGAGCCGGTCTGACCTTGTGAAGTAGCACTTTGGCATTAAAATTTAAAGCACGGTTGGAACCAGCGAGGGTACATACCTGCACCGAAAGCGTTAACTTAGCGGCTGAAGAGGGGAAAGGTGGTGATGCCCTTTGGCATCGGCTTTTGAACTGCATATTGACAGCGAGCCGAGCTTAGCCGCCTCGAGCTGGAGGCCATACATTTAGCCCCCTCCCATCTTCTACCGACCTCAGCCGGAGCAGAATTACTCACCCGCCTTATCGTCTACACGGACTGCCGAGAGGCACTCTGGCTAAGGGCGAGAGTCCCCGTGCAGGGGCGTTCTGTCATGCCGAATAAGAAGCCTCCTTGTACAGCTGCTCACCACCAAGAAGATCGAGGTACGAGTAGGCAGGGTACCGGTACACTCTGGTGGCAACGGCAACGAGGACGCGTCTACGCGTGAGCGAGCGAGCAAGAGGCCATATGCTCTGACACTCGAGTATGAGTCCACTTAGCACCCTCGGACCCCGACCTCATCGAGCTGAAAGCTGCAGCCTGCCAGGCGGACCGACGCCGACTGCAGGAACGCAAACCCTTCAACAATGCTCCCCTACCTACCGGGCTTCCCCGAGGTGCTAAAGTCCTCATTAGCAGGGTCCGCGCCGGAGCGGCCTATTCTGTTGATATCCTCGCGAAGTGGTGAAACTACAACCCAAAAAAGGACCGCAGTCCGCAACACGTACGACGAAGACGGTGAAACCTCACCTCTGCCACATGCGACACAGGCGCCAGCCCCGACCAATGATCTCCTTCTGTGGGAGTGTGTTGGGCTGCAGCAAATACGCACCCTGTACCTCACTCCGGATGTCCGCCAACTTGCAGGATTGGATCCCGCCCTGAGTTCGCACCAAAGACATGCTTCTAAAACTGTGGTCTTTTGCGCGCGCCACCGGCGTTGACCTCCGCAAGTGATCTTTCCTCCCCCTACTCCCCCGGGCACCGAGCCATCCTGATTCGAACAAAGGGATACAGTCAATCAATTCCTGACAGGATAAATGTAACCCCATGACGGCGCGGCGTTCGCTGTCTGTCCGCCGCTTCCATGATCGACGGCTCTCTGAATCACATGAGCGTCTTCGGCGCTTTGTTTAGTTGTACACTGGCATATACCGTGTTTGGTTCCAGTTCGGCAGAAGTAAGTCCACGAGATCACGTTTCCTGCCGCAAATTCCCAAAATATACCGTACACAAGTTGATGCTCGATTGAGTTTCAGAGCTGGCGCTCTTTTCGAGGATATATAGTTGTACTACGCGCCTATAGTGCCCGGTAAGCGGGTATAGGTGGATATGTCTGCAAGAATGTTGCGCATCGAGAGGGCATCTCAGAAGGAGTAGACCGCGTATTTTCGACCGGGGAGTCCTTGACGCTGTAAGATAAAGCAGTGAATTCAGAAGCTTTGTCTAGATGAAGGCAAGAATTGGCGGTTTCTTTGAACCAAAAACTGCCAAGTTGAGCTCCGGTAAACCGTCAAGAACATGGGGCGTCAAACTGCTGACAAGCTTGATCTAGCCGTTACTTGCGTAAATGAAGCTTACTACTGTGGGGTATATCATCTAGTAGGCAGAGCTGAAAACTCCACCATATGTGTCTTCACTCCAGCTCATTAGCTTAATTCCAAATGGTTTCTCTTCTGCTGTTAAATGTAGTCCAAGTAACTTGCTGAAAGGTTACTTTGATATCTCTGTAACCTTCTCTGCATGATCACCATTCATTTTAGTGCGAAAGCACTATTTAATGTGGTTCCAACCAAAATTCTCGTTACAAGCCTCGGAGTAACTCGGCTAAGATCGGGCTAGTTCGGAGGAACGTCACGCAAGCTGCAGCCAAAGGGAGGGTGATCTTGAGGGGGACCTTAGCACCTTCAGGTTCCCTTAATTTTCCATGTCTACTCGGTTTAACTAAGCGAAGGCCTTTTTTCCAATATTGGGACTTCAGAAGCCACGCAGCGAATGACAACAGAAATGTATCATGTCTCCTCATCCGTTAAGAGTTTATATCTCTATTACTTCGAAGTGAAAACGCTGTTGTTCTCCAATATTTTATGTAACCTTCCTCGTACTTTTTGCGTGAAGACTGTGTTACGCCATCGTATGTGTTTCTTTCACTCTTGCACGGTTTATGGAGAAAGATGGCCAATTATATTGAAATGAACTCTTAAATCAGTTATGCATGGTTGTCACCAGGGATTAAAGTCAGTGGGGATCTCGGGACGGGACCCAGAACACCCACCAGTATTGACAAGGGATGGGATCTGAGAAACCTCATGCCAGAATGTAGAGAATGCATGACTCCGAAGCAGGCAGCCATTTTTTATTCTCTTTGTCGGTGGTGGTCGGAACATTCCTTCTCTTCGTTTCAAAACTTTCACGTAGTAAGAATTATTAACATGTTTTCTAAAACCCGAGACAGAGAAAAATGAAAAGAATTAAAACCCGGCAGCACTATACGCTAAGGTTGGAAGAAAAAAGAAACCCGTGCCCTCAGACCATGAGCCAGCCCAGAGCTGCAGCCACTCACCTCCAAGGCTAAACACAGCAACGCATAACTGCGAGCACACTGGCAGAGCGTGGGGATCATTTGTTTCATGTCTGTGTCATAAACTGAGTAAACAACGACCTTTGAGAATGATTACTCCTCTTTGTATAAAACGATGTGTAAAATAGGCTTCGAGCCGCTTTTTCTGTTCCTCTCTTTATTTTCCTCTGCATCTGTGCTTAAAACACTACAGACCCACATTCGATGAAGCCAAAGTTTAGGGACTTCTCAAGTAATCAAAGGGCAGTGTTATTAAACTTTAAATATGCCTGACTTTTTCGACTAATTAACTGAAACTGTAGCGTATAAATAAATCGCGCCTAAAGATTTTGGTACACCATAGAACGCTCCTGTTAGAGATCATTCTTGCGATCACTTTAATAGCCTAGCTAGAGTGCACAATATGTATGGCGGGCATCGATCGCAAGTACACTACTTCCCACTTGTTCTCATTCAGAGACCTGAAGTACTTTCTTTTCGTACTAGAAACAAAATTAAATCGTGCCTCGTCAAATTGCGCAGTTAATTTCGGTGCTGTGTTCGCTGGCATGCATGGTTTTTTATGAAGTGGCATTTTGTTGTGGTTTCTGTGTAGTTTCGGTTCTTTTTTATAGCATGTGCCACGTGTTTAAGCCGCAACCGAGCATTGCCACTGAAGCCTTTTGCGGAGTACGCCTACTTGTTGCCACAAATGAGCGTTATCCTGTTCTTTGTTTCAACCGAAGCCTAACCTAACCTAAGTTAATTTTCTGTAATTAGCAGATATCTTATTCCGGAAGAAGATTGGTTTTCAGGAAATGAAAGGCGCAGTAACTGTCTCAGTTCACGGTGGATGCCTCAATCGCGCCGTGAGCGAAGAGAAGAAGGTGGGAATGAAAGAAGGAAACAGAGACTAAGGGGCCGTAGTGGAGGGCTCCGTATTAATTTCGACCACCTGAGGATATTTAACGTGCACTGACATCGCACAGCACACGGGAGCCTTTTGCGTTTCGCCTCCATCGAAACGCGGCCGCCGCGGTCGGGTTCGCACCCAGGCACTCCGGCTCAGTAGCCAAGCGCCCTAACCACTGAGCCACCGTGGCGGGTACCTATCTATATCCAGTATCATATCGAGTTTCAAAACGGCGAGGGGATGTGTGGTGCCACTTTAGATCTCACTTCAAGGCATATGCTGTGAGCGTCGCGCTACGCCATACACATGCCACTTCATCGGTTCGTGAAAAAGACGCTATAACTGTGACGGGTGGTTCTGCGTAGCTTCATATATACGCGTAGGTATAGTTGCTGTGCTGTCAACATGGCCTTCTGCACCTCAATGAACATGCATATTCTGCAGCACAAACCTGTGTTATGCATGATCCGCAGGTGACAGTGGTTTTGTGGCCGGTCACAGCGACTACAAATATGAAATTACATGTACCGTTCATGCGCAGCATTGACAAAAAGACTCGTGTACGCATAGCGCCTAGTTCCGGCGGCGAGACCATTTGGTTACCTAAATGTGCGAGCCTATAGCCTAATGGAGTACTTTTGCACTGTCTTTAAAATAGCTCTATGTCTAGGTAAACAAAGACAGGGGCAAATTTATGGGGAGGGGGGGGGGAGAAGTGGAAGGGACGGTGCCTCGTCCTCCCCAGACAAAAGATGTGCATCAAAAAGCCGTCCTAACCCTCATATTTCCGATGAAAAAAAGTCTGAAAAATTCATGGGGTAAATGGGATCGCGCCCTCAAAGAATGAGCCACAAATCCTCCCTTCCGCTCTGGCCGACCCATTTGCGGCGACGTTCAATTATATGCGTAGTCCTGGCTCCGTTCGATGTGTGGTTCTCGTCGCATGGCAGCACATTAAACATTTGTGGTTCCTCGTAATTTATAAAGAAATATATCAGCGCTAGAGGTAAATATATATCTCGTATTACGAAAAATAAAAAAGGATTAAGAAAGAAAGAGAAAGGAAGAAATTCGCACGTTCGCGAAGAAACCTGCACTTGCCAGATATGCGCTGCCACGGAGTCACTTGGAGAGTACTCAGCACTCTTTATTTATTTGCCGTTACATCGCTACGTGCGAGGAATAGCAATTTGTTGGCGCAAAAAGAAGAGCAGCCACAGATGTAAGTAGCGGATGCTTCAATGGACACGGAACCAGTTTGCTCCAAGGACGACTCGGTGGCCGTGCATTCTGAAATCACATTACTTTCGATGCCGTACAGCCGGGCACCCAGTGCCGGAACTGGACTCCGCGAGGAAGCCGCGTCCGAAGACGCTAAGCTGAGTGGACGCTTGTCAGGTACGGCATAGGAGGCAAAAGAAGCAGGTTCAGGCATCGAAAAGCGACCTAAGAGCCGACAGAACGTGAGTGCGATGCTTGTATTTCTGATTTCAATATAAAGTAAAATGTAAGAAAAAATATGCAGGGAGTTGGCCGCCATGTCACTGAGACGCGGTGGCGCTTCCTACGAGCTTGCTTCTGCTTTTCACCTTGGGAGAGCTTTGGTCTTTGCAGCACCACACAAGGAAACATGGCTTTTCTCAGCCGCATAAGTTTCTGAGCACAGCGTTCATTTGTGGAGGGACTTCTCTTTTTTACACTTTGCGATAATACAAGAAAGTGATGTTGACTCTGTAAAAGGGATCGAGGGCTATTTAAGCGCAAATAAATAACTAAACAGCTGTAACAAATGTTTAGCATATTTACGGTAAACATACTGCTTCTTCTGATTAATTACGTATTTAGCTTAGGGTAGCTTTCATAACTATGAACTATCCTATTGGATTGAACCACAAGTTTCAGAGCTTTGTTTTCATTGTCAGCACGTAGCACTTTCTTAACTTTGAGTGCCATTTCGCGTGTCGGAAAGTCTGTCGCTCACAGAAATGTAAATATTTCTTAGTTTTGTCTTTTTTAAATGAAATGTTAACTACGGCCTTTTTTTGCTGCATATTTAGTTCGAAGTTGGCCACGTCAAGGTGTCTACTGTACCATTAGTACGTGCCACTGCTTACGTGCTTATGCTTATTTTGACGCACATTTTCGTCCCACGAGTAAAGGGCTGTCATCGCCCTTCGAAAGCCACGAAATCGAACGGTAATTTTCTTGATATGAGAACAACAGTAGAGTCAAAATTCCTATTACTACTCTGGCTTTGGCGAGTTGGTTAATTCTTAAAAGTACGTGCCTTTAACAAGACTGCTAACTCAGAGTCGGACGCCCCGCATTAGTGATTTTTGAGGATGAACCTAACACTTGATGGCCAGGTAATGAATAAAGCTGTCATGGGGACGCATAAATGTAGTGAAACAACGCATGAGCGGGGACGGTAAGTGTGATATGGCGTCAGGCTGATTAGGAAAGCTCCGAAAACCTCTTGGCTGTCCGTGCAAAGCAAGGAGTGAGGTGTACGGTGTTGCCGCGCTTCAAATACGCACAATAAAATCTTAGCGACTGCAGCATGCTGAAATATTCGCGCTTTAGTGAGATCTCGCCTCCACCGCAGGTTTACGGTGACAATTAATTGCCCTACTTGGCGCAGCTGTCTGGTCGTGGACTGTTAGAATGTATACGCTAGAGTCGACGAGACGGGTGATATAGCTGAATACTCTTGTTGCGATGTTTTCGCCTCGTGTGATGACGGCTGGCCAGCATCTTGCTAGGAGAGGGCGCTATACGCTTCACTCCTGCCAGGGGGCACCTTCGCATTCTTTGGATGTTTGAAAGCTGTGGACTTATGCTTGCTTGGTGGCGTCAGTTCTATTCCCTAGGTTGTTGAAAGCCACTATGTGTCGTTGGCGCCGTAGCGAGGAACGCATACTACTAGGCAGTTTATTTACGGCACTGTCACGTGCCAAACCAGGCACCGATTGACGGAGACAAAGTGCCTTCTTGGACACACTCGGCTCACCGCAACATCTTGGCACACGCGTTCCTTCCCACTACCTGCGGTGTGTGCAGCCACGTCCTCGCGTCGGCAGAAAGACGGTGTTTTGTAAATAATGTTGCCGTGATGTTATGTTGTGGATAATATGTAAATACGCGAAGAAAGCCAGCTCCTCACTTCGTGACATCTAGTGACACCTAGCGTTATGATAATTAGATGATATTTTATGCTGTCTGTTTTACTCAACTCCATAAGTATCCAACGTTCACGTGGATCAATGAAGGTGTTTACAAAATATTTTTTTTTGACATCAGCGATACAAGCGTGGAGTCAGCTTGTGACGGACTCTGTTGTCATCGAGCGTAATCACATAAGATTTAGAGAACGCTTGATGCTTTATCTTACTGCATAAATAGTTGTTACCTTTTTCATTTCATCACAGCGCCCATTTGATTTATGCTGAAGTGGTCCTGTTTCGTGTTTCTGATTGATTATTTCTTTTGTTTGCTCACCTGTAAGTGTTATTCTTTGCGCACTACCCCCTCTCCCTCCGCCCTTATGTGTTGCCCTACCAACGGCCAATAAATTATCAGGATCAATAAATTATAATGATGATCACATAAAGACGAGCAAGTAGACTTTGGGGGGTGGGTGGCATGTGATGCTCGGCACTGATAATCGAAGGTCCTTGGGGTAACACGTACAGTGAATTAATAGAGTCAGGTCATTAGATAAGATTAAAAAATATTGGTTGGATGACGTGCCCGTCGCTGGCGCAGGACAGGGCCCATTCTAGATCAACGCGATAGCCGTTGTCCTGCTGTGGAATTTGCCACGTATGGTTGCTGACGACGGTGATGAAATGATGCTGTAAAACGCCATGCTTAAAGAAAGTATTTCATAGACAATAATTTTTTTATGTGATTTAGGGCAGCATTTGCTGATGATACGTGTGATTCTTCGCGCAGATGATCCGCGGAAGCGTCCTCCTCCGTCTGGCCGTGAGCGCCAGTCTTCTGGCAGCGGCGTCGCGGGCCGCGTTCGGCCAGCAGTTCTGCGCCGATCCGTCCACATCATGGGCCGGCCGCCGGGTCGTGGACCTGTCCTTCAGCTACAACGACCGCACCATCTACTGGGACGACGACGGCCGCTTCCGAATCAACGCCACCGTGCAGTCCAACGACGTCGAGGACTGGTACGTAATAAGGGGAGTAATTACTCAGTGGCATCCATTCAAGCAAAGGAAAGCTATGCAGATTGGGGGTTTCCCCCAAACATTTGACTGACAGTGCTGGCAGGTGATGCATGGCTGCTTTCTTGCTGAGTACAACGCGGCTATGTAAAACACATTTCTGAGCCGCTGGATCTTAAGGACGTGTTTATTTATATGTTGAGATGGTTCATGGTTTCTTGGACAAGGCTAACAATAGATGGTATGTGCTAGATAGATAATACGTTCTTTAAAATGAACGTAGGCAAGGATATGTTGGGATCTGTCGACAGTTCATTCTTGTTTCTCCTCTTTTCGAAAGTGGAGGGATGACGTCGAGGAATCGATATAACCATCGACATGACTGAGAAGAAGGAAAAAAAAAAACAAAGCGAAATTCTGCATTCACAGTTTGGAAAAGTTTTGTAGTAGCTTGCAGCACAAGCTTGGTACTCCTGTTAGAAGGAGGCAAATACTATTTGTCATCACACAGTTACTTCCGAAACGCGAGGTTCAATAGCTCTCAAACATTCAAGAGTAATTACTCAGCATTCACATGAGCGCCACCATACGGTTACAAAAGAAACATATCAGGACCACCGACAAAGGAAAACCGCAAAGAAAAACTACCAAACAGAAATTTTAAGCTAGCGTACCAAGGAGAAGAATGTCTCGAACCAGGACAAATTTTTCTTGAATTGGGAAGTTCCCGAGTAACCTGAATACCTCTTCTTTGTAGTCGTATGGCTGCCCACAGGTCGATGCTATTAATTAAATACTTACTTAATTTTCTTAAAACGACTGTATACTTTGTGGGTTCCCTTCAACGCATAAGTCAATCTCTAGATAACGTTCTCTGCATTTTGCACGCGCTTTGACGCATTTTCTTCACTCTAGGGAAGGGTTTTCAGATGAGTCGTTTGTTTTTCCCGCTCTTTCACAGCAGTCGGTGACTTCATTACGACGTCGCTATATCTATAATAACGAATGAGATTGGAGACCGCTCCTTAGTGTGGTATGATTCCTTATGACAGATACCAGCAGGGCCTACCGAAGCCTTCGTATTGGCTCGGTCGCGCTAAGTTCGCAACCGCTTCACCTGCACCCGTCGCAATGAAGCGCTGGTGTGTGTAGCAGGGTTCGAGCTTTCGAACTTCACAGAACCCTCAGTTCACTCGAGCACGGCTTCTTGATCCAAGGCGATCGAGCGGACATGACTCGGGATGCGGACATCGGCGAAGCAGCACCGCAAAGGTGAGGCCGAGCTCCGGCCATCATGGGGTGGGTGGCCGAGCGCGACGCGAACCTCCGAACCAGCCGTTATTACCCGTTATCACCAGTCGAGCAGCGCTTTTAGAAATGCTACTGTTAACAAACGGCTCGCATGTGTACTTGTAATTGTTTTGCATGTTACCCGTCGCTGATTGTTTGGGTTTTGGACCGTCAGGGTGCAAGAACAACATAATCGTGCTTATTCTGAATGCAAGCATTGTATTATTCTTAAAGAGATGATATTCATAATTACAAAGGGCAGATATACTGAAGTCGAGGCGTCATTCGCTTAAAGGGCATCATTCGAGGCACCAATGGCGTTTTTAAGAAGCGGACGGCTTCTTAACACTGTACTTAAAACCAATCAGCAAGTATATATATTTAATAATATTAATTGGTTTTTTTGGGGGGAAGGAAATGGCGCAGTATCTGTCTCATATATCGTTGGACACCTGAACAGCGCCGTAAGGGAAGGGATAAAGGATGGGGTGAAAGCAGAAAGGAAGGAAGAGGTGCCGTAGTGGAGGGCTCCGGAATAATTTCGACCACCTGGGGATCTTTAACGTGCACTGACATCGCACAGCACACGGGCGCCTTAGCGTTTTTCCTCCATAAAAACGCAGCCGCCGCGGTCGGGTTCGAACCCGGGAACTCCGGATCAGTAGTCGAGCGCCCTAACCACTGAGCCACCGCGGCGGGGCGTATATATATTTGAAATACTCAAAATAAGTATGTAAGAACTGCCTCCTTGTAGAACAGAAAATTTCTTTATCCCAATCGATCAGCCGGGCTGCATTTCCCCCCCGGTCAGTTTACCGGCCTATGCCCTTAATTTGTTTGTCGAAAAATGCTTGAGCATCTTATCTTGAGGTTGAGTAGAGAATTTGTCATAAATAATAATTTAGTTCGTCCAAAACAGCATGGCTTCCGCACCAGGGCATCCACCGGTACTCAACTAGTAGAAATTATTCATAACCATGCGCAAGCTCCTGATAACTAGTCTCAGACTGATGTACTCTTTCTCTAATTATCAAAAACTTTCGATAGGGCCTCTCACGCGAAGATACTTTTCGTTTGCCCACGCACTTGGAGGAGTGCCGGTGAGGCACCGAACAAGTAATTATATGCTTGGAAGGTGGCAGTTCGTGTAGTTTTCTGATCCTGCTCTGTTTGTTTCCGGTGGGCCTCAGGGTACTCTTCTAGCTCCGCTCCTATTCTTGATATTCATAAATACCATCACAAATGCAATTAACTTTGAAATGGTTAATAAAGAACTCAAAGATAACTGTGACAAAATTAAACTCAACAATGCATTAAGGCAAGTAGTGCATTGGTGTAATGAATTACAGTAGTCGATCAAATAGGACAAAACGTTTTCAACGTGTGTTACAAAGAAAAAATAGAACGCTAGATTTTTCTTATTCCTTTCACAAGTCCGCCATTCGTAGCGTCACCGACGATCGTTATTCAGGAGTCATTTCCTCCTGCTGGACCCGGACAGTGGATGGGAAACAGGTTGCCGACACACTGATGTAGGAGCTGTTTTTTCTTAAGGGAGCCTTGCGGCATTCGACTTTTGAAATTAGATACCTTGCTCACGTTACATTTAGGCGGGTGATCTTGGAATATGCGAATATATTCTTGTTGCCGCACACGAAAGGTAACATCTGCAGGCTCGAAATGATTGAAAGGAAATCTGCGTTTTCTTTATAACCGTTACAAGCGTGCAGGCTCGCCAGGTGAACTTTTACACCGCGCAGGCTATCATACTCTGGCGTGCCGAGCAAATCTGAAGCAGTCTATTTTGTTTCTTTTACCTCACAATTCCTTTCAGCTAACTTCCTAACATTTTATAAACTTTAAATCTACTCACCAGACTCGGCACATTAGCCAAAATAGATTATCAGAATTTTCGTGCACTTACATCGGTTTTTTGTTCTTTCCGCAGTCTATTTGCCAAGGAATGTGTGCATCAGTGCATTAACACGCAGAGAAAGTTTGATAAACCATCCTGAGATTGCTAAAAAAGCAGCCCTTCTTTCATTCTTTGTTGATGTTTTATGTCCTGAGACTGCTGGGGAAGCAATTCTTTTCACTCATTGTTGATGTTGTTTGCAACTTTGTATTTGTTTCTAGCTACTCTGCATTTTTGTTGTAGCTCTCAACCGTTGGAAAAAATGAAATTGCTGAGAACTGTCAATTTATGCCCGCCCATTCCTGTAAAAACCCCTCTGCGCTGGCAGTATGTTGAAAATAAATAATAATAAAAGAAGGAACTAGCGGCCGATGTTCGAACTTCTTGGAGAGCTTTCTGAGCTTTCGGCTGAGTCCGCAATATTGGGTTCTCTGACACTTGGCTATTTCTCCATGGGGATCAGGGCACGTATTTGTCTGGAGGACTTGTTGGCTTCCGATGAACGCGAAAGACAGGAGCCGCTGCGTTGTTGTGCTTTCTTTGCTGTCGGACACTAACGCATTAGGCGTGTAGGGGAAATAGTTAGTGTTAGTCTCTAATCGCATAAAGCGATAAGTCTTGCTAAATACAACATTTCATTAACCTTGATATTTCTACTCGAAAAGATGAGGCGCAGAGCGAATGCCGTAAGAGGAAATCAAAAATATGCAGTTCTGTAATGAGCCTAGGACGCTGGGAGAATAATGCTCCAAGCCAGTGCGATATACGGGTATTCTTGTTCGCGGTGCCTTCATCGCACCCTATCTTCGCTTCCAACAGGTGCAGGGTAGCGAACCGTTACCTATACTTGTGGGTGGACACTTCGACTTTCTTTCTCCGCAGAGTTTGAATGTCAGTCTCTATTTTATTTCGGTATTAACGAGCAACTACTTGCTAAATGAGAGTACTGGGAGATTTACGCATCCACTTGTACAGGTCTCAGTGGTTATGGTGCTTGGCTGCTGGCCCGAAAGATGCGGGTTTGATCCCGGCCGCGGCGATCGAATTTCGATGGAGGAGAAATTCTAGATGCCCGTGTACTGTGCGATGCCAGTGCGCGTTAAAGAACCCTAGGCGGTCAAAATTTCCGGAGCCCTTCACTACGGCGTCTCCCATACCTGAGTCGCTTTGGGACGTTAAACTCCTGTAAACCATAAATCAAACCAGTACCGCGAACTGTAAAAATATATCCTATTTTTAGGTTAGCAGCTCTGCGTAGGGACTAACTGATCAGAACGATTGGTCTTAAAGGGACACAAAGGACAGGTAAAACATGGCCTATATCGATAGGGTGCCGTGATCTAATCAATATAAAAGGCCACTCCGACCAAGAACGGAGCTTCTGTAAGTTAGAAACAACAATGACAACAACAACAAAAGAATTACAGGCTTCGTTATCACTGGCCGACTTGAATGTGTGCGTCGACACTAATTTTTTGGCTCGGATCTGAGAGGCTACGCTACACCGCCATTCAGATCAAAAGGGGGGCAACCCGTTCTTTTCTGTTACTGGTGGGAACTTTTTAAATACAACTTTCTCGCATATAAATCTGTCTTTGCTCCAGAGAAGCCTAGAAAGCAATCACCATAGAAAGCCAGGTAAACAATTTTTACTGGGAACAATAATTAAATACAGTTGCAATCAGTGTCCCTTCAATCCTAGAAGCGTTGCTTCCGACGGCATAAGCACAGTTTACAAAGCTTTTATAAACGGCGGGCATAAGATCACAGGCGCTCGAGTCAGAACGACAAGGACAGCACAGCCCTTCGTCCTGTCCTTGTTTTCAGACGCGAGAGCTCGTGTCTTGCTGTGTCCGATAATAGCATTGCTATAAGTGTGGCCACCATTTTCCTTTTCCTTGTGCCTCCTCGCTTGAGAGGAAAACAGCTGCGCAGGCTTACAAAGCCAAGTAACCAAGAGAGAATGCCCACGTGTCGCGAAGCGCAATAGCAGCGAGCACGCCCATTGCCCATTTAGTCTATTAGATACAAAAAAAAACCACCTACAGAGCATTTCGCCGGAATCTGTGTGTGCGCGCGCATAAGCACGCACGCAAGCACTCACACATAATGCGAAGTGTCTATCCGCATCAAGCACGTACAGTAATGAACAACCTAACCTGAAATGATGAAGAGACGATCAATTACCGTCGACTGGGCCGCGCAGTTACTATTACGATAAAAAGAGAAATGCCGGCAAGAGAGCAGAAAAGAGCGTCGCCTCGTTAATTGTTGGTTCGCAATCTCGTGGCTGCGCTGAGCCGCTGTTGATTTAGTTAGCGCTCCGTCAATTCAGGTTAGGTTGTCCAAGCTGGTACTTACAGCGAGTCTTGGAAAGTCAAAGCAAAGTGAAACGGACCTATGTTTAATGGAGGCTTTCATGAGAACAGGTACAAATTAAAGGAGAAAAAAAGAACGAAGAACAAAGCACAAAACGGAAAAAAACAAGACGAAAATAGGCCATTGTCTATTTCCTCCTTTTCCCCAAGATGGAGTAAATTTCAGTTCTGGAGTAATTGCTCCGTAGTTTAAGACGAAAATATTGGCAGGGACATGCTCGAATGCTAGACAAGACTATACTTCAGGAATGCAGGCATCTTTCCTTTACTCGTTATCTTGTATACAATTCGTAGGGTAGTGACAACTACGCCATTTTAGTACTCAGACGCAATTTTACGCTGGTGACGCAATTTCACATCGCTGCAATTTTGCTGCAGGTAGCAGCATTTTTGGATAGGACACGGGCTAGGACGGGCCAGGACACCGTGTAAAATACCGCCAGCTGTGGAATCTTTAGTTGAGGCGAAAATCTGTAATTTATAATCTCCGTAATGGGATACAAAATGACGCCTCCCTACCGACAAGTTTTCCGTTATCCGGCTGGCGGCACGCGCGCTTGCATCAAGGTGCCTTCCTTTGCAGAGCGACTTTACTTAACTGCAGCGCTTAGCGTCACCCATACAGAAGCGGCTGAAGTTGCCGTGCGACACTTACCGCTCCTACTCTATGCTCAAATTTTCAGGGCGGTTCCTATAGAAACCCATGTGTTAATCGGTACTTTTGTTTTCTTTTTCTTTATCTTTGCCTTTTTTATATCCCACCTGTAAATTAATCAGCCTGGTCGATCTGAAGACCTCGGGAGTGACGGATTATAGAACCCTTCCTTTGCTCTTCTTGTTTTCGTTCCTGGACTCTCCTGAACCCCTTGCATTTTATGGAGGGTATCTTCTTCGGCGATTACTTCATCCTTATCCTGTGTTTCCAAGCCAACGGGGGCTTGGTGGATTCTGTCCTCCCAACTGCGTCATCATGTATGCAGTATGCGCTCGCTCTGCGTGGCCTTGTGTGCAGGGTACGCTTTGTGCAGAAACGCTGCACCCAATTCCCTCTGCGTGCTCAACGTTGTAGGCAAAGCTGGGTGTACAAAAATGGTTGAGCTTTGAAAGTGAGCCACGGATGTGACCGACATCTAGAGTCCTGATTATCGACTTTCAATGCATTACTGCGTTAAGGAAGCTGCAAAAAGTGAGGTAACATGAGATGCCTGGCATGCTATTGACGAGCTTTGCTGCATAATATCAATAGAAAAGAACATTTAACGGCCTTTGCAGAGAATAGCCAGCCGAACCATGCAGACATCAATATCGACGGTTGCAGCCATACCGAATAACAAGAGGTTTTGCTTTGAGCTTTTGTTTAAATTAGCTTTGCAGTTTAGTGCATGTGGTTAAAACCGCGTTTTAGTGCTTTTTAATCCGTTTACGCCACCAATTTTATGTTGAAGAATGTTTCTTCAATACAGCAGTTTTTGAAACGTATTACTCACCTTCACCATCTCCTGTGTTTTATTGGCGACATTGATCTCGATATCGATTGATAATGAGTTTAAACATAACCTGTTCTTGAGTATGAACACCTGTTAGCATGGGCTTTGTTGACGGAACGTTTGTGAAAAATCTTTTCGATTCCCTGCTTAACCCGCAGGGAGATATGAAAGTAAGACTGCAACGGCTACTCGCACTCTTGCCGGAAAGATTCAGTGGAGCCCCCGACAACGCACACAGAAGAAAGGGAGCGTCGCCCACACGGAAAATAACCCCTTCGGCTTGTGTTGTTATTTCTTCGTTTTTGTCTTGTTTCTCAAATGAAATCCGCGCGATGTCCTAAACATAGCTGGCATGCACTGGCACCCCGTAGTACGCTGCCGTGAAGGAAGGCTTACTAAGTTTAGCCGTCCGTCGGCTACTTGGTTTCTATCGCGATAGGGCTCCGTCGCACACCGAGTACGATAGGTTGTGTCACCTCTGCAAAGGAATGAAGAAAGGGAGGTTTACCGGAACAGGGCGTCGGAGCTGTAGAAACAAGAAAAAATTCGTCTCCTCGTGGCATATTGTAAATATGACCGAATAAACATTTCAACACTTTCTTTAAAGATTGATAGAGAACTTTTTCAAGCAGACATCTGTGTTTGGCAATTAATAATAAAATGAAAATGAAGGCTCAGCTTTTCACATTTCTAACAAACAAACAAACAAACAAACAAACAAACAAAACAAACAAACAAAACTGGAGGTGACACTTATGCTGCGCCTTAAAAGTATGACGCGATAGCGTTAATTTGTTAATGCCCACTTAGGCAGAACTGGTCATTTTTGAGTTAACATTCATAGACTACTGGGCGTCCACATACCGCTCCTGCCTTACTGGTGCAGCGGTTAAGCAATGCGTCACTGCTCTACGATGGCAGGTGCTGCCGGCGGTGTGGCATTTGCGACCCGGGTTGCCCTTCCCGAGAAACCTCTCGCGACTAATCATTACTTTAACTGCCACTTGCCACGGTGGTCGGTTTGCTCACAAAACGGTGGACAGGTTGTGATGACACCACAAGGTCACGTGACCGAGGAGGCCCACCTAGGTTTCCGGAGAACTAACGACCGCTCCAGCTGCGAGGCTTGAAACTCTCGCCAATGCCGACGCCGGTCAATTTTTTCGCGACACGGGGTACACTAACGCTCTCCCGTTAAAAGAAAAAAAAAGAACAGCGGCAGAGGGAATTCACTCAAGCAATTAGCCTCACTAATAAAGGCTGACATCCGCGCCTCTACAATAAGTCCACCTGCGATGAGAATGCGGAAGAGCCGCATGCGTCATACATACCACGAAATAAATTCATCTCGTGATAGCGTGTACACGGAAGGAAAATCTTTAAGAGAGATAAGCATGCATTGAGTAGATGGCAGCTATTCCTCATATATGGAAGGTTTCGAGTGACGTTATAGGCGTCTTGTATTTCTGTACCGGGTGTTTCAGCGAACACGTTCGGAAATTTTCACAAATATGGTTTTACGGGTAAAAATATGGCTTTTGCGGCATAGTATTACCAGTGTTCGCGGACACCAGAAAAATGGTGAATCGTCTTAAGTACTACGCCGGTTAATTGATTTTTGATCATTAACTTTTTTACTAGTAGAGTTAGGCGCATAGTTGCAAACAGAGATTTGCAGCCGGTCGTCAGTAATAGCCATATCAGTTTTTAGAATTTCGAAAACGCGATTAGGCTTGGCACTGTGGTTCGAAAAAATTTGGCTTTTGCGCCTAGTTACGTTCACTGGAGGGGTTGCTTAGCCTGCATGCTTTCGAAAGCGCATTTATATTAGCACGATGCAGCCACATTTTGTCGAGCCACAGCGGCAGGGTTACCACGTTTTAAAAATTCTAAAAACTGATATCGCTATTACTAACGGTCGGCTACAAATCTCTAAATGCAACCAGTTGCTTATCTGTGATGGTTAAAAATTTAGGTATCAGAAATTAGTTAACCAGCTTACTACTTAAGACAATTCACCGGCTTTCCGCGGTGTCCGTCAACACTGGTAATACTATGCGCCCAACGCTAGATTTTTACCGCAAAAAGCCTATTTTTGAAAACTTTTGAAAGTTTTTCCTGTGACACCTGGTATATATGTGACTACGTGGGGTTATAGGAGCGGGGAAAATATATAAAAAATACGGAATGAACAGCTGTTAGTCACGCTGGTGACCATTGTGTACCGTCGTTTTTTTCTCTAGCTTCGTGCTTCTTAAAGCTTTTTTTCCGGGTTCTCGCTGGTTAGTGATTGTTAGATTATTTGAGACTGTTAGAACGGTTGCGATATGTCATTCGTGAAAGCGCAGTCAGAATAATCCGCTCTCTCTCTCTTGCAGTATCCACACTGCCGTCTTGTCGCTGCCTAACATGTTCTGCTCGTTGGATAACCGCATGCTACAATGAAGCCGTAGCTCATATAAACCGTTTTGTGTTTATTTTATTGTATAAAATTACCTCCAGCGATGATAAGGCATTATTTTAAGGGAAATAATCCTGAGTCTGCGCAAGCGCAAAAAAAGTGGTAGGGTTTTTACGGAGTTAAACCGAGTAGTCGTGCGAAGTCATATGTTTAGCCTGGTTGGCACATTGTTTTGTTTTGCTGGTTCGTAGTCACTTCTGGCTACGATATTAGTTCGCTAATAGTATCAGTAATAGTATAGTAATAGTAATAGTATCGCTAATAGTATAGTATCAGTTGATGAAGACGACGACGTGCAACGCACAGCGCGAGTGTGTGTTGCAGTGTAACACGAGGCGTGATCGGCTGCGGCTATAACATGATGCTCTCGTGCAGTGGCCAGCGAAGCTGATCTGTTCGCGGCGCCGCGGGTTCTAAACCCAGTTGCGGCAATATTTGTATTATTTCTCCATGGGCTGTTACTATGCTAGGTATAGCCAACGTTCCCCTCATGCTCAGGCTTCACATACTCGGGGAGCTGGTTACACCCCGTGAAGTAGTGCTTTGGCGCTAAAAATGAGCTGTTGAGGAATAAGGGAGCCCTTCAACACATCGACGCGCGCCCGAGCTAATGTAAGCGCACGCAAAAATCTGCCCCTTGCCTCTTCACCAGCCCCACATGGCGTTCTCCACTCGCTAGGTTAACATTCTACGCCTCGTACATATTTTCGTTGCGACGTGCCGACGATCTATTTCACAGTATTGCAGCCATCACGTCTTCATTGTTTTAATTGGGGAAACTACTCAAGTTTTTACTCAGATACGGCATATGTTGTCCGGTTTTCCCAAGTTGACCCCTCATTGCATTGTGTGTTTAAAGCAGTGAGATGAAGTTATTGCTTATTATATTGGCATAAGTATAATAATGCTATGTGGAGGTCACACGGCAATCCCGAGACAAATATCTGTTAATTATAGCCCAAGTAATGAAATAAAACTACAGAGAAGTGCTTAAAGAGAGCGCCGCGGAGAAAATGAAGCGAACATTGAGGAACGCCCATTTTCATAAGAAAATTTATACACAGATGTATGAAGTGCAGCGGTGTGAGTAAAACTACAAATAATATCAGTTACAGAGGTGTTGCTTTACCAAGAGATTAAAATTTTTTTTCCAACTGGCAAAAAAAAAAGAAACTGGCGGTATTTAAAATAATCAGCTCTTGATTGTCTCAAAAACGCGTGCTCCGCGTTTTGTTGACACAGTAGCTAATTTCCATGCATGGTTCGCTGAACTGCACATTTGGGTACCAAATTCTTGGCCGATCACTCATTGTTAGTGATAATAATAATAATAATAATAATAATAATAATAATAATATTAATAATAATAATAATAATAATAATAATAATAATAATAATAATAATAATAATAATAATAATAATAATAAAAATAATAATAATAATAATAATTGTTTTTTGGGGAAAGGAAATGGCGCAGTATCTGTCTCGTATATCGTTGGACACCTGAACCGCGCCGTAAGGAAGGGAGGAAGGAGGGAGTGAAAGAAGAAAGGAAGAAAGAGGTGCCGTAGTGGAGGGCTCCGGAATAATTTCGACCACCTGGGGATCTTTAACGTGCACTGACATCGCACAGCAAACGGGCGCCTTAGCGTTTTGCCTCCATAAAAACTCAGCCGCCGCGGACGGGTTCCACCCGGGAACTCCGGATCAGTAGTCGAGCGCCCTAACCGCTGAGCCACCGCGGCGGGTCAAAGCAAAACCATGAGCCAGTCAGAATAATCACATGCTTTCGCGCGTCTACTTGAGCGAACGAAGTTAAAACTGTACCAATCTTTAACTGAATAGTCTCACGCGTGCCCGATGGTTGAATACTGTTTAAAACTCCCGGTAAATGCCTGGCTACTTGATATATGAAGGAACAGCTGTTGCAAACAACCAGCCACAACGCTGCTTCGGTTGCCTCATCGTTTTTTGAGCGCTTTTTTATTTTCTTGACGCCGATGAAATTCACTTGATTGGGGTGTTTGGCATGATTACATTGTTGACAATCCTTTACGTTTGGGGTTCGATGCTGCAGAACAGCAGTGAAATCGCACCGACAATGGAAAAGCAAGAATAATACTAGAGCACGATGCGTTCATGTTTACACACTTTCTTCGCAGCATGTCTTTTGACTTCCGTCGTCGCTTTGTCCGCCACATCAGTCGAGGGGGGAAAGGAGAAACAAGCCATTTGTCACTGCACCCTCTCCGCTTGTCTCGACTGGTCGGCCCCCAAGACGACGGGTCGCTACTCTCCGTTCTCTGGCGGCATCCCTTTTCTTCGGTCTTAGGCAGAGTCCGGGGCCGTCTTCATGACTTCGCAGAAAAAATTAGCAATTAGCCCAAAAATAAAGAATACTTCTTAGCGCAATTTTAGCGCCTGCACTTATACCTTTATTAACTCAGACGAACAGCAAGAATTTAAAAGAAATAACATAAAATTCCGCAGCGAAGAATACAGCGATTTTCTAAATGGCTGCAGGAAAAAAGTGCCTAAATTGAGATTTTTGTCGGGTTTTGTAAGATAATTTCTTCACTGCATGGAATATTACTGCCGCTAGCAGATGAAACAGTTGAAAACTATAGGCTCTCAACGGCTACGTCTAATCTCAGTCCTCCTCAGCCTAGAGCTATATAAAACATTGTTGCGATAAAATGAATGGTTTAATTAACAGGCTTTTTTGCCTTTCTTAGCAAATTTCTTAGCAAAGTAGCCGAGCGCCCTAACCACTGAACCACAGCGGCGCTTTCCTGCTTAAGAAAAACGAATGATGGCGACAGCTCCTCAAGCCTCGAAAGGACCCGGGGAGACCATGCGTGCTTCCTAAAGGTTGACGAAAAGAAGCGGGCGGAGGGGGAAAAGTTAGCAGTCAAAGGACATGGCCAGTACCCGAGCGCGGCTACCACCATCTTTGAACCGCCCTGGAATGCGCTATGCTCTTGCCGTTATGCGTTTCATGCTTACCTCTACTCTTGGCGACGAAATAGACTTTTTTTTTCTTGTGGTACCAATTGCTTCGTTGTGGCGCCTACGGCACGTATCTGCGCTTATTCCTGTCGTAAGCTAGTGCTCTCGTCATTTAACGACGGGTCAGCCAAGCGCCGATAGTATGCCACAAAACCTTTCACTCGCATCTGGTAAAAAAAAAAGTAGTGGGATATTTAGTATTTTTAGAGCTCTGTGCACGCAACAAACGGCACCAACTCTTACTAACGGCCATATTTACTATACCCCTGGGTATGATAATACAGGGCTTGCTTAATGCACTGCAGTGCCCCTTATCTCTCGCACCTTAGAACTAAAACATAGTTAGGCACGGCTTCCCGGTGAACTGTTATACTTGTTCAAAGTTGAATTTAATAGATATTACAAGGAATTCGGAACAAGTACTTCTAGTTCCTTTGGCTGCCATAACATGGTGCATGACCTAGAACGTTCAAAAATAGAGCACTGACATCATTCGTGACGTAATAAAAAAAAAGAGAATGAGTAGATGCAAAACAGAACCTGATAGGCACCTAGGCCTAACGGTACTGGCTGGATCCCGAATGCCTGGAAATATACAAATAACTGACACATTTCGTAGATAGTTCAGCATTATGTTACAGCCGACAGCAGATAAGGGATCTTCCCTTGGCGGTTGTTAATTGTCTACTGTTTCATCAGAAAAAAACAGATTGATCTGCTTTCTTTTTTTCAGTTGCCACAGTCTTTCCAGTGAGAACAAGTAACGCTTGCTATGTGACTTGCTTTTCTGAGCTGAATATTCCTGCAAGCAGCTTGAGCTCTTTCAACAAAGGGTACTGCGCACACACAGACAAGGAAGAGAAGGTTAACACAACATGCGGTTGTTATGTTAGCCTTCTCGTCCTTGTTTATGTGCGCAGCACGCTTTGTTGAAATGTCTGACCAAGTAGCCCTACAACGCTCTCTCTTAAGCAGCTCGTGTTCATGAGCGTGCCTCTCGCGTGCGGTGCAGGGTCTTGGTGGACGAAATCTCGACGCCCACGCACGGCGGTACGCACATGGACACGCCTCGGCACTACAACAAGCGCGGCTGGTCGGCCTCCGAGATCCCGCTTGACCGGCTGCTCATGGTGCCCATCGCACTCATCGACGTCCAGGAGGAGGCGGCGCGCAACGCCAGCTACCTCATGCCCGTCGCCGAGGTGCTGCGTTGGGAGGCCCAGAACGGACAACTGCCCAACAACTGCCTGCTGCTCATCCGCTCCGGGTGGTCTAAGGTACTCGCATGCGCCGGTCAGGACGGCTCCGAGAGGCAGGAAAATAACTGCACTAGAGGCAACTAATAGGCGCTCTGAAGAAAGAACCGTTGGTGATTCGCCGAGTCCAAATAAAAACCAGCGCTCTCTGAAGGAAGTCGGGAAGCATAGCGCGGGAAGAATGAAGGACGAGTGAGTGGGTGAATAAACTTTATTGCTCTAATAAAGGAGTCTTGCTGCTCGCCCGAAGATTGCCGATGTCTTCCAGGCTGAGCGTGGTTGGCGCCCCTAGTCCAAGGCACCACTGTCCCTGGCCATCCGGCATGCGTGGCTCACTAGGTCTCTTTGGACCTTGAGCTGGCTGCCTGTTAGCCTGTCCTCCCACTGCTCCGCATTTGGGTCTTTATTACCTCGGAAAGCTACATTGTGTATGCATTCCCATGTGATATGATACAGCGTGGGGGTTGCCCCCCCCACCACGGACAGGTATCCCTATACTGCTCCGGATACATCTTATGTAGAATGTGAAGGTTGTGAAAGGCTCCTGTTTGGAATCCTCTCCAACATGTCGCTTCATATTGCGTTAGCAGAGGATGTGGCTGGGGATATTTGCGTCTTCTGCCTTTGATGAGGTTGAGGATAGCTGCGTACGTGAGCTCTACCGTTATCTCCGGGCCGTCCGAGGCGTTTGACGCACCAGCTCGGATAGTAAGCTCGCGAGCTAGCTTGTCCGCCTTCAGATTGCCTTCAACTCCGGAGTGTCCCGGTACCCAGTAGATCCTATGTTGGATCTTTTCGTTGGTTCGCTGCGTTTTCAAGAAAATCCTTAGTGCTTTCTGGTTGATTCTTCCTGCCATGTAGCGTCTGCACGCTTCTTGGGAATCTGTTATGATTCTGAGAGACTTGTTGGTGCGATAACCCTCGGCTGCCGCTAGAGCTACGGCGATCTCCTCTGCCTCAGTTATCGTCCCATCTCTCGTGGATGCGCCGCTGATGAGGCCACCCTCCTTTGTTGTGACAACCGATACCGTTTTCTTGATGCTTTGGCCACGAGTCCACGGGTACAGAGTGGCGTCAGTGTAGACTGCCTGATCTTGTGTGGCTATACGAAGGAGGAAGACAAGACGGGACAAGCGCTATCCCTTCATTCTTCCCGCGCTATGCTTCCCGAGTAGCAGTGAATTACCAACCTGCCCAAATCTACTCCCTTCTCTGAAGGAAGATAGCGGGTATGGAAAACAGAAGGAGGCGATTACAACTTTAGATGTGTGCAAAGTGTGTTCTGTGCCTCACTTGATCTGCGGGCAGTCGCAACAGTGTGCTGTTGGACGCCAGCCGAAGTTGCAGAGAATTAATGGGGCGAGGTGGGTGTTAACCTGGATTGGCATCAGATACAGTGCAACACGAAACAGGCTGCGGGAACAGCTACCTCGTATATAGGAAAAAAAGCACCAGCAAAATGAGGGAAGCGTAGTGCTACAAAATTACTCTATAAGAAAGAAAGGTTGCCTTACATATGACCATGTAGCGTGGGGAGGGGGGGGGGGTTATGTGTAGCGCGAACCAGAACATTAAGATCAAACAAAAGACCGCCTGTATAAAACTTACATTATATTGATTCTTGAATATGAATGTACTGTATGGGGCCCACAGACAAATCTAGATAGAAATAAGCTCGAAAGAGGCCAAAACTTAGCAGCCCGTTATGTTGCTGGCAGCTGCGACCGAGAAGTCAGTGTAACGAATATGAAACAGGAACTCAAATGGAAGCCTCTAGAGACACGGCGTAGAAAATTTAGATCGAAACTGTTCCATAATATTTATGACAGTCAAGTTGGTGCTCAACGCGAAAAGTATATTTTGCCACCATTTGATAGGCCTGAGTGTGTCGACCACGAACGTAAAGTTAGAGATTACAGATGTAAAAGTGAGCTGTTTAAAAATTCATTCTTTGCGGAGACTGCGCGCGATTCGAATGGTCGCTCATCGCTGGTAATTAATATTATAGATAACGAAACATTTTCCGCAAATTTGTGATCATACTTGCTTTGACTGTTGCTCATAAACATTGTACTGCATTTTCTTGTTGCATTTTTACTCTTTCACCTCCCCGCTGTAACGCCAGACAAGGGGCTGTGGGTAAATAAATTAATGAATGAACAAATAAATAAAGAGATGTGCTAAATCGAACACACGTAGGGAGTGTCACCAAATGGGCGAACTTTGATGATCTGGATGCTATGATGTGTACGCAGTGACCTTAGCATCCCTCGCTGCTATGCTACATACAGGCAGCGGGCTGATTACATTTTATATTGTTTCTTCGCTTGTTCACTAAAAAAAAACTTTTCCAAAAATACAGAAGAGCGGCCTCTATAAAGGTTTTAAAGCTTTCTGCGTGACTGCAAGTTGCCTCCGAATTGCATTTTTTCCTCCCTGGCCTCCAGAGAAACATATCCATTTAATATGTTGCTCGTCGGCGATACCATGATATACTAAATGCGCAATCGCGTGACACAAACACCAAGTTTATGGGTGAGTTTTACAGTAATTGTAAAGTATCGCATCAGTGCAAAGTGGTGGCACGTGGCTTATTCTCGCTTATACAAATCTGAGGCTCCGCTCTGCTCTGACTGGATACATTTTGCATTGCTTCCAATACCGAATAAAAACGCAATCAGCAAGAAGGTCAACCACAACGTATAATCTTGTTGCAGGAGGAGAGGAGATTTCTCGGCGTTAAATGTGTTTCATTTTCACTTTACCTGAATACTCAGAAGCACTAGTGCTCGCTTTTTCTTTCGAAAGTTTTGCTAGTTTGCATCGCATGATCGAACAATATAGGTAACCAATGCGCTTCGGACGTCCTCTTCTGTGCAGTACTACCACAACCGGAATGCCTTCTACGGCCTGGACCAGTACGGCCTGCGCCACTTCCCGGCCATCGAGCCAGCTACGGTCGAGTTCCTCACCAGGCAGCGCAACCTGGCCGGCGTCGGCATCGAGACTGCCTCCGTGGACTTTTACGGCGCCACTCGGTCGCACCACCTGCTGGGCGCTGCCAACGTCTACATCCTGGAGAACCTGGCCGATCTGCGCAGCGTACCGCCCGTCGGCGCTCATGCCATCGTCATGCCCATGAAGATCGACGGTGCCGGTGGCGCCCCCACGCGCGTCGTCGCCCTCTTACCTTGAATGATGTCCAATTGTCGCGTTGTATAAAGGATTCGTATTGCAAAACGTCGTACTTTTATGTCGAGGGATAAAGCTCTAGCTTGTCAGCGGCGTGACCGCGTCGTTTATGCCGGGTCATGCCACTCACGCCTTTGTCCAGAACGAGTCCATCCTTAACTTGACACGAGCCCTGTCTACATGAACCCGATAGAGTCGAGTAGAGTTTGCTTGTCGGGTAAAAAACCAGTTGGCAGGTTCATGTAGACGCTGTCGGGTCGAGTAAAATAAGCGGCAGAGCGAGTCGAGTTAACTCGCCTGCAGGAGGTAGGTTAACTCTCCTGACCCGGCGTTCCAAAAACCATGTAAGCCCTGTCTACATGAACCCGACAGGACCGGGTAGAGTCAGCGTCGGGCTAGGTGACTCGCCTCTGACTCGCCCCGATTGGTGTCTGCATGAACTCTGTTCAAGCGCGTAAGTATCGCAGCGGCACCTAGCGTCGAGGTTCGCAGTTATCGTGCAAGTTTCCGGTTCCTGTTTTTGGTCCGCGGGTTCCCGCAGCGCGCTCATGTGGTCATACCACTTCCAAGCCGACGGTGCAGCTCCACTTCTCTCTTGCTCCAACCGTTCCTGTCACACAAGACAGAATTGTGCTGCAACGTCGTATCATTCCGTATGGGTGTCGAAATTCGGCTGAGGGAATGTTTATACTCACGGCCGTGAATCGCTTCTCCAAATTCTTCCAGCAGTTCCGCAACTGCCATTTGTCGCGCCACCGTCACCCGGTCGCCACACTCCAACTGCCCGCAGCACCTCTAGTGTATTTCATATAGCTCTTCGCAGAGAAACGTTCGCCGGCCCTCTCTGTCAGCCTACGCCACACCAGTGCACCATACTTGGGACAGACGTTTTAAATGAAGAGTTAGACTTTACTAACTCTATGCTGACGTCGGTTATTTAAACGCGCTTTAGAACAAAGTTAACGCATCTGAACCCCATGGGACCTGAGAATTACTTTCATTGCCCGCTCAAGGACACAACATGGCGGGATTTCGCGCACGAGCTCTCTCGTCAGTGCTTGGTTGCCCATTGTATGCAGGGACGGCTTTCGAAGTTATGTTGACGCCAGGTTTCTATTAGTTATAAAAGGCCACTAGTCGCGAAAAAAAACTGTAGTGCTGCTTAACACGCGAAACTTGCATAACAGAAGTGCTTGACCGAATTACGCTTATCGAACAGGCGTAAATTGGGTGCGCGCGCCCGTTATTTTCAAACTTAAAGCATTTTCTTCGATTCGGGCTTATGCTGCAAAGGTCCACATAACACGCAAAGCGCATAAGCATTTTCGAAGCACAAGCTTACAAAAAAATTTCGGAACGCAAAATTCGTCCGGAGACCAAAATTTCTAATTTGCCATGCGTGGGCGGGCTGCGCGGCTTGTTAACCATATGGCCACTGAAACGAAAATGGCTAGTTTAGCGCTTTTTGTAATTAGTGAAATAAGAAACGGAATACGACCGGTTTCATGCTTGAATAAAAAGGTAGCGCAAAAAAGGACGACCACAGAAGGAAGATACCACAAACACAGAACGCTACTTAGCGTCTGTGTTTGTGGTGTCTTCCTTTTGTGGTCGTCCTTTTTGCGCTACCTTTTTATTCAAGTAACTAATCCAGCAACGCAACAAGTTTGTTGGAGCTATTACACTGCACCGGTCGGCCTTCATCACTTTTTACGAATACCGAGGTTCGCTTAGACGCCTGCAACGAATTGCGTAGTGGTAACCGAGAAGATATTTTGACTTTATTGCAGTCTGTAATTGGCGTTGGTTGTTCGCTTAAGCATCAATCGAATTTGTTGAGTTTTGAACAGAAGCAGTCTAATGCGAAGTAATTGCTAAGTGCTTCATGAAGGAAAGCGGCAGCGCCAAAAGAATCTAGGACGAATATGAAGAAACACGATCACCGACTAGCCTGCGCTGAGATATTAATTCTAAAGTGCTCTGAAAAGCTATCTCGGTATAGACATCTCTGCGGCATGCTGCAGTAAACAAGTTCCTCCTTCACGCGTAGTACGCCACCGAAGTCACTTGAAAACCATGCATCAGCCGGTTAACCTATGTCTCGACGGAACAGCGGTTAGAGGGACGACATGCTGTCGTATTCCGCGAGCTCCCACCGAGGGCGACCTTGCTGGCGGCGAGAAACAACGGGCCGCTTCAACTCTCTCGCAAATAACCCTTTCGCTCGGGATCTGTTGTCCCCGTGGCTCGGTCTTCCTGGGCCGCCGCTTGGGAGCCCTAAACATAGCCGCGATGCGTCGCTGCTCCGACTAGCGAGCGGCTGTGAAGACGGGCTAAGTTTAGACGGCGGGTCGCAGCGTGGTGGCGAACGCGCATAAAGCTTAACTGTACTATCGCGCTCAATATGAGTTGCAACGCGCCGTCATCGACTGGAGCTGGCTCCTTCGTCTGCACCCTCCAACAATCACTCGGAATTCTGGGAAGAACTGCCATTCCAGGAAAAGACCACACTCCCTCTCAGGAAACAGCTTGGTGTAACTGAAATGCATTCTATTTGACTGTGGTATTCTACTGCATCTCAACTACCATAGATAAGTTCATTATTTATTTCCTGTTATTGACCCAATTAGAAATTGGACGAAATATTTGAAACTGAATTCAATTTCATGCAAGCGAATTCAGTTTCAAATATTGTAAAACGTGTTCACGGAATTCGCTTGCATGAGATTGAATTCAGTTTCAAATATTTCGTCCAATTCTTAATTGGGTCAATAACAGGAAATATATAATGAACTTATCGATGGTAGTTGGGATGCAGTAGAATACCACAGTCAAATAGAATGCATTTCAGTTATACCAAGCTGTTTCATGAGAGGGAGTGTGGTCGTTTCCTGGAATGGCAGTTCTTCCCAGAATTCTGAGTGTTTGTTGGAGGATGTAGACGAGGGAGCCAGCTCCGGTCGATGACGGCGCGTTGCAACTCATATTGAGCGCGATAGTACGTTATGCAAAGAAGGGTTGAGTTTTATCATTTTAATGGGAGCAAAACGACGTTAAAGGTTTATTTTTCAAAGACTCATTTTGATTGTATTTTGAAGAGTGTTAATCTCCTTTCACTCCATCTTACAGTGAACAATGTTTCATTGCATACGTCTTTTCTCTGTCCCTACGGCGTCCCTCATAGACTGAGTCGCTTTGGGGCGTTTAACCCCGATAAATCCGAACCAAAAGTAGTGACTGAATGTTGTGCTTCGCACTGTTTCTGTAGGATACCCCGTTTACTTGGCAAACGCAGCTTGAAACAAAGCCACGTCCAGCCTTTTTCTTTTTTTAACTTCCGCGTTTGAGCGATGACAGCGGGTAGCTTTTCTTGTTTTGTTGAGCTAATCTTGAGGCTTTTCAGGCAAATTGAGCTGCCGTTTGAGTCAGCGGGGTTTATTGTTTGTGCATAATTACCCAGAATGCTGTATAATAAGTATGTTATTAGCCTATGCAAAAAACGCGCCACGCATTTAGTGTACCTTTATTTCACGTTAATGGACAGAATTTCCTGGTGCCTTAAAGGCTATGTTCTGAATAGGAACAAAACTATTATACATCTATATAGTTTTTTGTCGGTAACAGTATTCTGTAGCTTATTACATTCTGTGCGCTCCTCTTGTACCGCCTTAGTACTCGCTAGAATTGCATGTCAGTTTAGTAGCCTATAGGAAAAAAAATAAAACGGCCGAAGGAAAAGGCAGCAAAAAAATAGCGGGTGGGTTAGCACCGCTGAGCACGAAATATTGAGCGAAAGCACAGTTTTGTGCAAGTGGACACCACCGCCACGTACCTGAAAGCGCAATTGAGGTGTCCACTGACCCATGCAGGGAGCAAGTTATGCCCGTCTTCAAATTTTTCATCGTCAATGCCAATTTACCCAATGTACGCCGGCGGCCAATGCTCCAGTGCCGCGTTTCTGCAACAATGTTGTCAACGCCAACGCGTATTGCTCTAGTGCGTTGTTTCTGCAACAACGTTGTCCACGTCAACGCATGCAGCTCACATCTCTCTCTCTCTCTCACTACCACCGCATAACTCAAAGCGCGGATATTATTTTTATACTAGGATTAGCTGATGAAGACGACGATGTGCAATGAGTTGAGTTGGGTTGAGGTGTTGAATGCTGCAGGGGAGTTAGCCTTGCTTTATCTGCCGGCAATTGCTCCACCGCAGCGTCCCTTCTATATTAACAATGTCGCATCTACCCCGCTATGCGCAGTCTCTTATAATAGCACACATTCTCTCCCGCAGTCACCATCTATGCACACACTCAATCCACACAGTCCACATCACGGTCCACTCCAGAAGTCACCATCTATGCCCATATTCAGTCACAGTAGAGCATAGGCCATTGTAGTGCCACAATCCATAGACACATTCACTCACAGTATAACGTAGTCCACTCTGGAAGACACCATCTACGCACACATTCAATCACAATAGGACATAGTCCGTTCCTGCTGTCACCATTTAGAAACAAGATCCGTGTCCTGCAGAAATGTTAAAAGAAGGCGTGCAGCCTCCCTGCTGCATGTCTGGTTTCCACTCGGGTAGACAATGTCCTGAACTGTACTGTGAAGGGTTCCTGTCTTCTTGAAGGAAGCGAACATCACATGCCTTTCCGCGTTGTACTCTGGGCAGTACATAATATAATGTTCGATATCCCCGCACACACCACATAAAGAGCAGAGCGGAGACGATGCTGTGCCGGTCTTATGCATCCATGCAGGAGTGCGAGCAGAGGCGGTGCGAATTCGATGTAGAAGGGTCGCCTGAGATCTTCTCAGTCCCTTGGTCCCACATGGCTTGTGGGACGCACTCCACAGGGTACTGAAGTGATCGAGCACCGTTTTCCTGCAGAGACTTTTTCCATCTTGAGGTACTTTTTTGATGGAGTGTGCGTTCGTCACTGCCTGCCTTGTTCGTTTCCGGGTGGTGCCAGGTGTTTCTTTTGGTGAGGCCGTTACATGTTCGTGGAGTTTTGGCCAGGCTCTAGGGTAGCTGTGGTAGGGGTGCTGTCTCGGGTGATGTAAGGTTGTCGGCGCGCTGTGTGTAGGCATGTATTTCACCTCCCCGGGAGGAGGCTGGGCAGCCTGGTTCGCCAACCCGCCGGTCTAAAGCTTGCCTTTGAATTCATTTCAAAAGAATGGTGTCGATTCAATTCCCGTGGCGCTTGTACCGATAGGGGATGGAATTCTCAAAATGAAGAATCCGAAAACAATACAGCACTAACTAAAAAGTCTAACCAGTGACTATCTCGACATCTCTGACGTGCGACCTTTCGGGAGGCGTGGAATATTGTTTGTAAGTCGGCAAACATTGAGTGTGTGTCGGATCTGCTCCGGTGTAATACCTTCACTTCTCTGCCGGTTAAAGCCTTCATTCCTGAGCAGCTGCGTGCACTAACGGCATTGTACGTGGAGTGAACCCGTCATCTTCTATTCAAGAAATTTTGGAGGAGCTCCAGGATGCCGGGGCGGGAATTATTTCTGTATACCGCTGCTCTCGCGAGATGGCTAAAGTGCGTGTTGCAACGGAGTCAGTCATAACAACATTTGGTGGTCGCACATGCCCCTCGGAGTTGAAAATTTGGCCAATTGTCTACCGCGTGGACCCGCTGCATCCTCAACCCCTGCAATGCACCAACTGTTGGAGATTTGGACATAGTGGTAGAGCCTGTAAGTCGGCGACCAGATGCCGGGTGTGTGGTGAAGGTCACTCTTCCGACAGCTGCACCGCTGAACAACCAAACTGTTGTCTATGCAGTAACAGTTACAGCGCCGATGATGCCACTTCTGAAAGTCGGTCACAGGAGCAATGTTTATTGCAATTAATTGAGCAGAATCGCTGCTCACGGGCAGACGCTTATGCACTCCTTAACCGCAAAAAACATTCATATGCCAGCTTTGTTCGTTCCTCTACTCCTGACCTTGAGGCCACATTGTCTGCCTCAATAGTGTCAACTGTCGAAAAAGCACTCTCAGTTGTGGTCGAGCGCATGCTCAGCAGCTTCACGCAGGCGTTGTCTTATATTGTTGCAAATCAGGCTGTTTCTCAACCCCAGCCTGTACTTCCACCAGCACCAACATCTCAGCAAGCCTGTGCTCAAAGTTTCGTTGCCACGTCATCACCCAAGGTGCCGTCTCACGTGCCGCCTCTCGACAGCGTCCCTGGAACTCTTTCTCGCAACACTGTTTGCACTAATGATGTAGAAATGGCTTGTCCTACGCAGAAGCGTCGTGCTTCAACCTCTCCTTCTAAGTCCTTTGTTCCCCAGGTCAAGACAAAAAAGGGCCTTCTAGAGTGTCTTCCAAATCAGATATGCTACAAGAGGCTGTTTCAGCCTCTATTCTCGAATAGGCATCATGACGGGTGTAAAGGTTCTCCAATGGTATTGCCGATCTTTTGCATCTTCTCTTCCTGATTTAAAATTATTCTATCTTCTCCTAACCCAGGTATTGTGCTCTTGCAAGAAACTTGGCTCTCCCTTGTATAGTCATTTTCTTTAAACAGGTTTCGTGTTTTCCGAGCGGACCGCATAAATGGTAGGTGTGGCGGGTTGGTAACCCTGATTTCGTCAAAATTGTGTCACCGGCCATTAATAACTAAAAAAGTAATAGATTCTGATTGCCAGCTTCTAGCTATAGATCTCACTTTGCCGCACTGCGCTTCTGTCACAGTCGCAAACGTCTATTTTCTAACTGGAGTATGCAGAACAGACCGCCTAGACAGCTTACTTGCAAACTCAAGCAGGGTAATCATCGCAGGGAGTTCAACTCACATCACGTCGTCTGGTGTTCCTATACTGATTGACATTGACATGTGTTATGGGCATGGATGTAAGCAAATGATGTGCGGTGTTACAATTCTCTGGCCATAGCCTTCACCCGCAGATAATCTAGCTCAGTTCTCTATGTGTCCTTGGAAGCAAGTGGAGTAGGTATAGGGGCATGGTCCACAATTGACTGCGGCACATGTAGTGACCACTTCCCAATTACTTTCACCATATTGGTGAGCCCCCTCCGAGATCATGGTTCTGCCCGAAAATTAGTTAATCTTGCAGCCTACAAAACATCTTTGCGCGCCTCCCTTACATCTGATCCTTGTTCATGTAGGATCGACAGGGCTCAGCGAGTGTTTTATTCAGTTTTGAAGGCTACGGAGAGCTCCCAGTTCACTGTTCGTTCTGCTATTTGCAATAAATCACCATCCCTATGGTGGAATGACGCGTGTGAGACAGCTTTCCGTCGCAGGAAAGCACGTGGAGGAGCCTTTCGTATAATCAGAGCCGGGCAAATTGGATAAACTACAAATTTTTCTTGGCCTCGTTTGAACGAACTATAGCAAAGGCAAAGGATGACTACAATCAAAATTTGAATACATGTTTGTCAAACCCAGAAATAGGAAGGCTTTGTATCCTTCTATGGAACGGAATGTGAACTCCTCAGCCATGCAGTTAACCAGCTCGGTTGTGCTTTCTCCACATGAGGCGAAAAATAAGAGCGAATCGCAAAGGACTTGCATCACGTTTTCAGGAGCAGCGTAGAGTCCCTCTGTCCGCCCCCTACCACTGCTCAGATTATGTTGCGGTTGTCAAATCAGAGTTAACATCTACAGTTTCTTTAATGCAATCCTCAGCTCCTTGGGATGGTGTCACGGTCGGTATGTTGAAAATCTTAGCGCAAGATTTCACTCAGGACCTCCTCGATCTGTTCAATACGTCACTGGAAACTGCATGGTTGCCGCACTCCTCGAAGGTGGCGAAAATAATATTGCTCTTAAAAGATACAAAGAAAGGCATCCATATTTATAACTTTCGGCCGATAGCTCTAACATCCAATTTAGTAAACCTCACAGAAAGAATTGTGCACAGCCACCTATCAGCGCATGTTTCAGATGTCAACGCATTGAGCTCTGCCCAGATTGGCTTTCGCCGCGGATGCTCCATTTGGTCGGCCCATGTCTATTTAGAGAGCAAAGTCCGCCTTGCTATGCACAAAAATGAAGTACCAGCATTAGTGACGCTTTACATTGCTAAAGCGTACGACAGTGTTGAATATTCTGTCCTTCTCTCTAAATTGGCATTATTACACCCACCGTACTACATCTATGCATGGATCCGCGAATTTAACTGGACGGCAGTTCTTTTACTCTGACGGTTCCTTCACCTCAGACACCTATGCCCAGACCAGAGGCGAGCCACAAGGTTTTGTACTTTCGCCACTTCTATTCAATCCGCTGATATGCGACATTCCAGTACACCCTATTGTTACAGCGTATGTTTTTGCAGGTGAGATAGCCTTCTTTGCTTCTGCAGCAGACATTCATGCCCTATATCGTTCTCTCCAGGATTACCTCAATGCGCTCGATGTTTGGCTGGATACATTAAATTTGGTATTAAATGTGCACAAAAGCAGCATGCCAGTTTTTAAGACCAACATGCCTTTATATATATCGCTATACTATCGCTCGGACAGCATACCTCATGTGGAATCGTTGAGGTATTTAGGCTTCATTTATGTTGCCGGTATGGATTGGCGGCGTCACATCAAGACTAACGTTGAGAAAGGTGAGCGTACACTAGGTAGGCTACTACGAATAAGTAATAGGAAATTTGGCATGCGCCGGGACACGCTTGTAATTCTCTACAAAGCCTATGTCAGACCTATTTTAGAATTTGGCTGCATACTTTTTTCTGGCTCCCCTAACTATAAGCTTCATCTGTTGCTGCTGTTAGAAAGACGCGCACTGCGCCTCTGCCTAGGTCTCCCTCAATCAGTTTCCACCGCATTTCTGTACCTGGAGGCTGGTATTCCCGACCTTAACTCCCGTTTTCACCTTTTAACTGTCAGGACTTTTTTGCGGGCATTTGAGCCGGCTCCTGGTGTGGCTACACTTTTTTATGTCTCGCACCCAGCCCTCTTTATCACTCCTCATTGGCCAAGATTCCGCCTCCCTCAAGTTGTTTTTACTCAGAACCTTTTATCCAACATTGGTGTGGATCTGAATTTTGTATGCAGAGTTGGTTGGGCAGCGTCCCCTGTGGATACTGATTTTGATTTTATTTTCTCACCTAATGCGAAGCGTCTACCGGCAAGGACATTAACTGGTCTCCTCTTTGATCACCTTGCCCATTTCCCGCAACATACTGTGATTGCTACAGACGCGTCTGGGGCCGGCCAGAATGCAGCGGTTGGTATTTTTTTCATTTTCTCTCTCGTGGAGCTTTTCGGTTAGATTTTCGGATTACACAACCATATTTCTTGCAGTGTTTATGACTCTTGGGCTGGCCGCTTTGAAAATTCCCACAACTGTTTCACAGGTGATATTCCTCTCAGATTGTCTCTGTTTTGTTGGCGCTGGAGTCCACACGAAACGATTTTTTGATACGCTCACTTAAGTTTTTTTCTTCCTGGATGGGTGAAAGAGGTGCGCTTCGTTTGGATACCAGGCCACTGCGGTATTTTACAAAATGAAGCAGCAGACTTTTCGGCAAAATAAGCTCTAAATGCACCACTTGCCTGTAGCGTCCCTAATATTGTTCTTTTTGGTATGACTCGATTTCAGAGTTTTCAGTTTATAACCGCCACGTGCAACGATCCCTTACTCTCTACTGTTGACTACCAACATCTCATGTACCCATGGAAGGCTCGAGCGTGTAAAACCCGGCAGTGTGAGGTAGCCATGACACTTACGCGGTGCAGGATTCCCCGTTTAAATCTTTACTTATGTAAATGCGGGTTCAGTCCCACAAACCTTCGTGCGGCTTGTGGTGATGTTGAGACATTGGAGCATTTCCTACTCTCTTGCCGGAGGTTTGCACATCAGAGGAGAGCACACCTAGAAATTCCCATTACAAAGTTGGGTCCGACTTTGCCGCTTCCCCTCCTCCTTTCTTTCGGCGCGAGCGCCAGGGGTTTTGCATTGCATCACGTTTGCGAATACCTCCACAATTACATAACAGCTACCGGCAGATTCCCTTGCTAATTGTTTACAAAATGTCCGCATTTAAAAGAGTGTTTGGGTATTTGCATATATTGAATTCTCAAATATTCTCTCCCGATATTTTGTTTTTTTTTCTTTTTTATTTATTCTGAAATTTCACCCAAGGCGCAAGCATTAGCTTGACACCAGTTTACCCTATTCTATGGGGTCTCCCCACTGAACCCTGGACAATCCCCCGTCGTGGGTATGTGCCATGTCACGAAGGCAACAACAAGTGCGTTGCAGTTTAACACGCAGCGTGTCCGGCTGCGGCATAGCCTACTTCTCTCGCACAGTGGACAGCGATGCTGATCTTTTCGCGCCACCACGGGTTCGACTGCCAGTCGCGGTTATTTATTTGATTTATATTTATTTTTCTCGCTTGGAACAAACTCACAGGCATCGGAAACCCACAAACTTCGCAAGATTTTGCTCGGGGCGTACCCATCAGAAGAGTGTTTTCGCTCTAATACAGTCGAATTGAACCTAAAAACGAAAATCGAAAGTAGAGCACGTTTCTGGCGTGTATGATTTGTATGACAATAGTGTGGCGCACCTGCACGGCTAACATATGATTCGTGGATTTGCCTTTGGCTTGTGTGCACAGTATAGTGACATATCGATTGAAAGACCGTCACTTGAACGAACTTTTCAGATGTAAACTTTGGGAAATGCTCCTCATAAACGTTTTTTTTTTTTTGCTAAGCAAGTAGGTTTAGTTTGTGCGCATTTCAGCAAGCAGAAACATTTAAGTATTGCTTCTGGGCTAGAATGCATAATTTATGAATTTTTGAGGCTTCAAAGAAGCTGACGGCCCTAAAACTCCAGAACTGTGCAGCTTGGAAAACTTCGCATTGCAGCACCTTCCCAAGTTAAACTGTTAGATGTCATACTTGCTTCACGATACGAAGCACAACGAAATCTAAACAATGTTTTCAGAAATAGCTGCCGACTGTGAAACTTATCCGGGCTTTGGAACACGAAATACGCTAGAAGGAAAGAAAATTTGCACAGCTTACGACGGTGGCAATATTGCATCATGCTTAAGTCCAGCAACAAATTCCTGCATACACATCGAGAAGATACACATCAGTTGAGTGAAGCTTTAGGTTGTGTGAAATAAACGCCTTCGGAAACCATCTGCGTGCTTGACATATACTTCAGTTCGTCGAAAATACACCACATTTCAGTCCAGTTAACATTTACTGGTGCGAACATTCCTTGAAAATGAACTGAAGTTTGTTACAGCGGTATTTTGCTTCAAATGTTGTTTATACGGTTAGATTTGCTCTGTATAGTTTGCACAGCCAGGACACGCTTGCGTTGATTCTGCTCGTAAGCGTTAACCCTAGGCGAAGCACGCGCACAGGGGCTGGTATCGCCAGAGCTTTTGATTAGATGATTCAGAAGACGTGCTCTTTAGACTACTCCAAACTTGTGCCGAGTGCTGGCGCTACGACTTGCTCTATGCTTCTTCCCATGTACACAAGAGCCCGGCAAGGCAAAGCAGAGGAAGCGCTTCTTGCAAATGCTTGCTGAGGAGGTTACCTTCCGCTCCCTGAGTCGCCGGCCTTGCGAGTTGTGCCACTTGAAAGTCTCGTCGAACGGTACACCCTTGATTCCTCTTTGGAGTAAGATATGCAATCTCCAAGTTGATCGCAGCAAAATGGAAGTTATAGTTGCGTGAGGCAATGGCTTTCGGAAGTGTGCTGTTCTCAAGCGCTCTCGAGCCAACCCCTCAAGTCTGGAAGCTGTCCCCTTGCACTCGTAACTTCCATTCCACTGCCGCCAAGTTGTGAGATGGAATGTGCATGCTCATCTGCAGTCTACCGCAGCAGCGAACGCGGAACAAGCTCAAGGGATAAGTGGAACGGCGCTATAGATGCACGCCGCTTACGTTCAGTGTCCCGATTTCGAGTACAGTGCAAGATACGAGCGCGTGGCAAAGGCTGCCATCAGCGTGCACACGCGTGCAGTTTGCTTGTCAGGGCGCGAAGACACTCACACGTGGAAGCAGTCGTCGTGTGTTAATCGCTTTCTCTGTACTGAATAATTCCACGCTAACTGACCCAGACATTATGCTCCATCGTCTTCGATTTCTTAAAAAAAAACACACAGGTTATTGCGTTACTGTGACAAACATTATCCCAGCTTGCTTTACGAGCGAAAAATGCTTTTTCCTGCCCTGGCCGCCACCCTAAATTAGCAAACGGTAGCAAAACCTAGTGTAATAAAAGATAGGTGTAAAACACAATATTTTTATGTGAATCAAAGCCACTGTGCTTTAATTCGCAATGATTGGAAATTGATTTGTTTTGTTTTTATTAAATTTACAACACAGAGATGGTTACAAAAGTACGTGAGTTTGAAATTTTTAGCAAAATTTGTTTTTACAGCAGTCATTCCAATTATTTCCCCAAGTTTTCCGAAGCAAATAAGTCGATAAGAATATTTCGGAGGTCAGAAGACAAAAAAAGGACAAGACACTCGAAGGCACACTCAACGAGAGCTTATTAACAAGAAAGGCGTTTATTTAAACGCTCGTATAAATGCCGGGCAGGAAAACAACACAAATAAACTTGGGAACAAAAACAAAAAACAAATTTTAGTTATTACAGTCTAAAATGGAAATCTCTTTCCCTGTCAGTGCAAAGGATGGCTCGCTGACGCAGTGATATGGCCTGGCAATGTAGTAGGCTTCCACAATCTCTTGAGTCTTCTGATTCTGATGTGTAAAGATTACAGACGTTCGCTCCAGCTCGTCTTCACAGGTTTTATCATTTCCGATTTTTTCGCACATGACATGCAAGGTGACTATCTGGGCCCATTTTTTTGTCGCTCTACAGTGTTCTGTGAGGCGCGTGCTGATGCAAGGGCCAGTTTTGCCGATGTACACAGCACCGCACGACACAGGGATCTTATACAGGGTGTTTGACCTAAGACTTTACAAATGTATAAAAATAGGCTTTTTGATTTAGAGCAGCGCTTTTTTTTTTGCGTAGCATTGTCATCAGTGTAGTACATCAGAATACAGCTAAGACGTGCTAACCAGCAGGACGATTAACTAGTATTGAATAGTTAACTTTTTACCTATTCTTGTTAGGCTCCTTAATTATTGAGAGGTGTGTAGCCCATGGTAAGCAATCAGTTTTTGGAACTTCAAAAAAGCGGTTACCCTCGGCGCTGTAGCCCAACGAATTTTGGCTATTTCGAAGAGCTACGTGCACTGGTGAGGTTGCTTTGCCTGCAAGCTTCTCGAAAGCACATGTTTTTGCGCGATGTAGCCGTTTTTGGCACGATGTTGCACATGGCTGGCGTCATCAAAGTTTTAAGCAAGAACACTTAGTGTCTGATTTATCTCAGTTTAGGAAACGTTCATGTAGCAGCTCTGCTTAGGTATATTTGCAGCTGAATGCGCAACAGCGTCCGATTGCTGGGGAACCTCGCACGCAGCAAAGCAAAGGCATGTTTTCACAAAGAAGCCATCAAAGAGAACTGTTACTGAACAGGTTGGTCTCAGGAACCTTTGTCCCTCTGAAACACAACGGTAGAAGAAGAGCCACTACTATCACCTAAGGGCCACAGACTGTTGTATGAAATAAAACAACGATTATCACAGGCGGTAGTCCAATATACTGTTCTGCGCGGTTGCATTGTGTCCAGCGCGAAGCGTGACTTCCCGCACACACGTCACACTGCGCAGTTCCACACCGCGCACTTTCACCACTAACCAGTACGGGAGGAGCCGCACTGACACACGGCTGCCGCTGGCCACGATGAATCGGGTTGACCACCGCCGTAGGAAATGATGTTCGTCTAGTGTCACGAAGTCCACGTGTGCCTGCTGAAACAGGCGAGTACTAACACGCTGTAAAAGAGGGGACATGGCCCTCTGTGGTCGGCCTTGCCAAAATGCCAGTCCTCGCTGGCGCCACAAAACAAAGGATAAAACACAATAAAGATTTTTATGAACATGCCGCGAGACCGAGTGCGAGCACCCATAGTCTCGCCAAGCGTTCGCGACAAAAGTCGCCAAAATGAAAAAGGGCCGTAACCATCTTAAGCGTGTCCCTTTCCCTCATTCCTTTCCTCCGGTTGGCGACTATTCTAATCATTCTGATTACTTGTGCCGTTGACGGGTACAAGCGCCGTACGGTGTGATCTGCTCTCTCATTGTACTGTGTCCACATTCCGAATATTCTGAGCAGGGGGACCTCTGGAACTAGAATTCCCGCAAGCGTGACCTGAAAGTAGTCTTTGTTGTACCGAGGCCTGTGTACCCGGATCTCGGACTTCTCCGGGGAGCACATCAGTCCGCAGGGTCTGGCGTAGCCGTCCACACAGTCGGCCACACGCTGTAATATTTCCTCTTTGAGGCTGATCGATACTTCGGTCACCCAGATCGTGATATCAGCTGTATACGTTGCATAACTGATACCATCGATCGCGTCCATTCTCTGCGCTATCCCCACCATAGCAATGTTGAAAAGGAGTGGGGAGATAACGAATCCCTGAAGCGTGCCTTTATTGGGCATGTGAAAAGTGTCCGTCCTCGGGTCCCACACTCCAATCGCCGCAGTCCTGTGCGTTAAGAAGGCCTTGACGTATGCGTGAATTTTTCTGCCGCTGTTTAGCGTCTCGAGTCCAGATAGAATGGCTCCTTGGCTCACGTTGTCGAAACCCCCTTCAAATCGAGAACCATGATGAAGTTTTCATCGTACTTCGAAACTTGGGTGAACACTTCTTCCATGAGTAGGAGGAGCACATCCTGCGTCAATAACTTGTGTCGAAACTCAAACATAGTGTGCGGCATGAGAATGTTGCCCTCCAGATAAATTTGGAGCCGATTCCTGACCACTATTCCATATATTCTGCCTAGGCATCAAATCAGCGAGATGAGCCGTAGATTTTACAAGTCAGGCTATTTGTCCGTCATGTGGAACATGATTATCTCTGCGTGCCTCCATTCCGCAGGGACGCTGCACGCTTCCCACTGTTCGTTCAGATACTTCTTTATAGTTACGACTTGCACGGCCCCTAGATTTCTGATGATGGCGTTGCCGATCTTTCCCGCTCCCCCTCCATGTTTTTGACCGCCGCCCTGATTGCCGCATACACTTGCTCTTCACATATGGGACGATCGAGCTTCTCAATTCCTCATGTCCAACAAATCATCGTAGCTGCCTGGAAAGGTGTGAGCGATTCTGTGGAGCGTCTTGCTGTTTACACTTTTTGTTTTGGTCGGATCTATCAGACTTCGCAGCATTGCCCAGGTCTTGGCCGTCCCACTGTGCCCCGAAGCAAGCCGCACACTTGCCCCCAGTTTTGCCTAAGAGCTCCTGCGCGTACATCTCTGCCTCGGGTAGTGGTGGTGGCCTAAATACACAAGCGGGATTCGCCTTACAGAGGCCTGTCGGCAATTGCCCCGCAAACTGAGAGTAATTGTGCAATTTTAAGTTTTAGCTTTCAATTACTCTTTGGCTCTTCTAACACTTAGTCATGCTTCTGCGAGCTTCCGAAAGATGAAACAGGTGCTTGTCCACCTTTGGTGCCGCATCTGTGCGTTCTATCGCCTTAGTCGCCTTTTCATACGTTTCCCTGAGTTTCTTGCTCCATGCCTCCACAGCTTTGATCAGATCCCGGTCACAACTGGCCCTTAAAGTCTACCAGTCTGTTATGTTACACTCCCTTGGCGTTCTTTTTCCCCTCGTGGTGGTCACCGTCGTGATGAGGATATGAGAAAGTTAATTGGTTTGTTCATGGAAAGTTGCGGCCAAGTACTGCACCAGGGTGGCCAAATCCTGTTCTGGTGAGGGAGTTCGTTGTCGGTTCTGGTCACCGAGATCAGGCCGCACCCCAGGCCTGCATAAGCAACTCTACCGACACGCGGAGTATTTTTTTTAACCCGGTGGAGAATTGCGCGGCACCGGGATTCGAAGCCCCGGTCCTCTTGCACGCGAGGCGGACGCTGTACCTCTACGCCATGCTGCGCCCATCGCCTTTGACAAACGTTCGGTCTGGACACGTGTTACGACTAATGCTATTACGCAGTCTGGTCGGCTTCGCAGCGGGTAGCTGCGGTGAAAAGCCACGTGCACAGGAAGCAATACGCAGACAGGCTAAAGGAGAGGGCTCGCAGAGAGTCCGGACTATACAGTGACAGAGAGTCGGTGCGTAGTCACGATCAGGCATAATGGCCGGACACACCACAAGTAAAAACGAGCAGCTAAACGTATGACAGTGGAACGGCCGTGGCTTTCGCAACAAGCAGGCCAACCTAAAATTCTACATGCAGACTGCACTAGTCAAGCCCGATGTCGTAGCGCTGCAGGAAGCTGGCTGTCAACCTATTATAGGCGGGTACACGACGTGCGTCAGCCAAACGCAAGGCAAGGCGGAGACCTTGGTGGACAAGGAGATAACGGCGATTGAATATCTGAGACAGAGACCAGAGACGCACATTGGCACGTGCTGATCGCAATTATACCACACAAAAAATGGAAAGGGCAGCGTCATCACTTTGAACGCAAAGAGCACGCCCAAGCAAATTGAAAATTGGTGTTTTGAAGAAAGGAAATGACGCAGTAATTGTCTCGCACATGTCGGTGGACATCCGAACCGCGCCGTAAGGCAAGGGAGGAAAGTGGGAGTGAAAGATGAAAGGGAGAAAGACGTGCAGTAGTGGAGGGCTCGGCAATAATTGCGACCACCTGGGTATCTTTAACCTGCACTGACCCAACTAGGGAAGACAGGGAGGCGACCCTGCTCAGCCGCTCTGACCTGCATACCCAACGGGCCTTGGTCGGGCGAGCCCGGGCGGCGGCCGACGCCACTGGGCACCCGAACTAGGGATCTCCATCTAGAACTTGTAAGGGCTGGCCCCCTCTGGGCCAGCTCATGCGTAAGCTCCTGTAAGTGTATCTGTCCATAAATGTTTTCCGCCACCACCACCTCTGACATCGCACAGCACGCGGGCGCCTTTGCGTTTCGCCTCCATCGAAACGCGGCGGCCGCGCTTCACGTATGGGGTCGCTGGCGAAAGAAAGCTCAACGGCAATTTAGCATTTCGGAGAATGTCGAACATGCACAAGTTCAGACTTGGACGGGGAGCACTGGAGGCCTCAGTACGTAGCATAGTAGTCTACTATGCTCGCCGCTGCTTGCAGGCCTTCCTCCATCTCTCCTGTTTCCAGTAGTGGCCCAGATGGTGATGTCGTCGGCGTACAGCGCATGCTGAGCACCATCTACACCCGCCAGCTCTGCTGGGAGGTGCATCATGGCAATGTTAAAGCGGAGCGGGGACAACACAGCACCTTGTGGTGTGCCTCACGTTCCCTTCTCAAACTGGTCGTACTCGGTCTCTTGTATGCGTATATAGGTCAAGTGGTCTCTTAGGAAATGTTTGATGTAGCTGAATGTACGAGGACCGCAGTTGGTCTCGCAAGATGCTTTAGTATGACGCCGTGTGAAACACACCCTTGAGATCGAGTGCTAGAACTACCTTGTCATTGTGTGGGTGTTCTATGGGTTCGAGAAGCCTCGGAGCTTCGAATACTCGGTCTCTTCATTAATCAGCGTCACAAGGCAGACGCCACTCTTGCTAAACTTCGCAAAGTCGGCGACAAGGTGGGCCGAATGGTTCGCTGCGTTTCCAACAAGCGAGGAGGGTTGCGAAGTAAGGACGCGGTGCGGCTCGCCTATGCCTTCGTAACTAGTCGAGTACTGTACTCGACTCCCTACCTCCGCTTACGGAAACATGACGAAGATTGCATGGAGGTTGTACTCCACAAAATTTTCAAGAGAACCTCGACCTCCCGCTCTCCATTTTTAACGCGCGACTCCTCGCGTTTGGGTTGGTGAACACCTATCAATAACTTCGCGAGGCGCATCTCGTTAACCAGTACACGCGTCTCGCGAGACCGTGTCCGGTCGCCGCCTTCTTGCACCGGTTACATATCAAACATGACCACCATACGAACTCTGGAGGCGCGCCCTCTACGTTCGACCCCATCCGACTAAGATGAACAAGGAGGACCATAATGGCCGGCGCCAGGCGCGGGCGGATGCCCTGCACATCCACTATGGCTCAAAGAAACACGTCTTCTACGTCGACATGGCAGGCCCCTACCACAACTCCAGGGGGGGAATGGTACACGGCTGCAGTCATACACGAGGGAAGACGAGGTGGACGGCCTCTCGCTTCAGAGCGCCCAGCTCAACGCATGCGGAGGAGGTAGCGATCGCCCTCGCAGCCTCCCATCCCGACTCTAAATTCATCCTCACAGACTCTCGCGGAGCCTGTCGTAAATTTTAGTGGGATCCCTCCACTTGCTCACCAAATTCTTCGCCACAGTACTCGCGGCTGCGATCGAACCCATCACTCAATCGTATGGGTCCGCGGCCACATAGGCATGCCAGGTAACGAAGCCGCCCATGAGGCAGCCGGCGCACTCACTTACCGGGCACCAGGCGTTTCTTGGGAGGACCTTAACCCAGATCACAGCCCTCTTCTTTATTTTAAATATATTACTGAGCCCTATCGTGCCGAACGCCGGCACTACCCGGTTCCTATGAAGGGACTGAGTAAAGTTAACGAACGAGCTCTCCTTTAGGCTCTTTACAAACGTCCTGCTGTGCCCGGCGGTTCTCAAACACTTTGATTCTTCTTTTGACGGCCACTGCTCATTCTGTGGTGAGGTGGCCGACACCTTTCGCATGGTTGGGGCATGCAGGCAAGATCCTTCTCTCCTTCCTCATCATCCTCTTCCACTACCCGAGAGGACTGGGAAGGCGGCTCTGCTCGGCTGCCAGGCCTTGGTTCCAAGAAGCCCTTGGTTCGGCGGAGCTGCGCAGCTGTCATGACCTACGGGACCCCGGAATGAGGGACTCCGCCTTGTCATTGCAAGGGGCGATACACCCTCTAGGGGCGTCTCCCCGAGCACCTTTCTGTAAATATAGCCAAATTGGTTTGGTTTTGGTTATTAAAGCGAAAGCTTTACTACGCCAGCCAGCGAGCCATTTCGGCCCGTCGCGCACTTCAGCCATATGCCGTATGCCGTGTGCCGTGGCCGACGAGCGACCTTGAGCCGCCGCTGCCTAGCAACGCCGCAGCCGCGCTCCAACAGATGGCGCCGCCGTCGACGCCGCTGCCGCCGCTGCTGCTGCTGCTGCTGTTGCTGATAGGAAGAAAGAAAAAGGAAAGTGCACGGGCCTGCCTACTGGCTCAAGCCGAACCACGCTCGCTGCCGCGTGCTGAAAGTGAGGGAGTTAAAGGATAAGAGAGCAAAGATAGAAAAAAAGGCGCGCGCGTATATGCCCCGGGCCGATCCCGGAGGCAGTGCAATACCGGGCCGACCCGTGCCAGAGTGCTTCAAGCCAAGCACTCCGCCATATTCCAAAAATCAGTTTAATATCTTGGGTCCAAGGACCCGCAGCAGATATTAAATCAGGTATCAGGTATCATCATCGTTGCCGCTCGCTCCACCAGATGTGCTACGCTGAAGTAGAGGGAGAGGAGGTGTCGCCTCGCGGGCGATATATATATATATATATATATATATATATATATATATATATATATATATATATATATATATATATATATATATATATATACGCTTCGCCACAGTGTATTGTAGTCGTTATAGAGAGCGCGAAAGAGACGCAACAACGACAGAACGAAACGAGGAACAGACAACGTGCTCAAGAGACGCCAGAAGAACGCGCCGCACGACTCGAGAAGCGTCGTAACGAAGATGCGGCTAGAAGTCGTGCCACGTCCCGGAGTGACTCTTGAACTGCGGAAGAGACCAGTTCGAGTTCCCGAGAGCGTCGGAATGAGACACTGCGTAGACGACGTGCCGAGGAAACGAAGCTTTCGCAATTCAACTAGGTTTAACTAGAGCTAAACCACAGCCAATTTTTTTTTTGGGGGGGGGAGGACACCTGAACTGCGCCGTAAGGGAAGGAATAAAGGAGGAACCAAGAGAAGAAGAGAAGAAAGAGGGGCCGTATTGGAGGGCTGCGGAATAATTGTGACCACCTGGGGATTTTAACGTGCACTAACATAGCCAAATAAATGCTGTTCACCACCATCGCCACCAGCCGCCCCGGTCGGGATCGAACCTTGATACTCCTACTCAGTAGCCGGGTGCTCTAACCACTAAACCACAGCGGCGAGTGCACGCTCAAGCAAAACAACGCAGATTTTGAATCGCTTTTCAGGCAAGTTCTGGGAGACTTCAACGCTCAAAACTAGAGTAGGGGCTACAGGCAAGAGAATCGCAAGGGAAGCGATCTGGCGCAGAAACTTCACTACGCGGACTTAGAAGTGATTGCGGACTTTACGAAGCCGAAAAATGAAAAATGCAAATTGGTTTCTCACTTTTCAGTGAACGTTGAAACTGCTTTTTGAGGCAAGGGGATAGCACAGTAACATTCTCACATCTCGGTGGACACCGGAACCGCGCCCGAAGGGAAGGGATGAAGAAGGGAGTGAAAAAGAAAGGAAGAAATAGGTAACATACTGGTGGGCCCCTAAATAATTTCGACCACCTGGGGATCTTTAAGGTGCACTGACACCGCACAGCACACCGGCGCGTTTTGTATTTGCACCTCATCGAAATTGCCGGGTTCGAACCCGGGCGCTCCGGCTCAGTAGCCGGGTAGCTTAACTACTGATCCACGGTAATAGCGACACTTCAGTAAAATCGGCATTGTTGCAAAAAAACTGCTATTCTCGCTCGCTTTTGATCAGAATTCCAACGCAAGCCCAGGTATCCTATTGCCCGCATCAAGCTGTTGGCAGTTTTTTGTAGCATGTATTCTAGAATCTTTATATGGTTCGCACTACGCTGCTGACCCAAGTTCAACAATTTTCGTACCAATCCGGACGTCCATTCATATCCCATAGCATTGTTGTGTTTATTAATACAATAGCAGTGTAGTCTTCTTTAGACGAAAAAGCCACTGCATATGTCTAGGTGTGTGCATATCCTCCATATTCTGGAAAAACCCTAAATGTATATCCATCCTGAAATCCATAACTCACCTCTACGGACACATTCCCAGCGTTTTCAGAAGGCCACAACACACTTCTATACGAAGGAATCCCACGGGGCGCTATAACTAAAAAATTGCTGGCAGTTCTGCATTGCTAACCACGGAATATTGTGCCAAAGCAGGTTTTTGCAGGTGGACACCAACGCCACGTACCTGAAAGCGCGATTGAAAGCGCGTTTCCTTTCCTTTCGTGACTTGCGCGCAGATTAATGATGAAGAATATAACAAGGTTCAATACACAGCGCGAAGTGTGCTGCAGTTTAACACGAGGCATGATCGGCTGCGGCGATAGCATCGTGCTCTCGTGCTGCGGCCAGCCAAGCTGATCAGTTCGCACCGCCACGGGCTCGAAACCCAGTCGCGGCAATATTTAATCTATTCCTCCAGGTTGGACAAGGTCGCCCTTATTCCAATTCCAAGTCTCGTTCATTTCTCGCCATTTCGCGCATCACGTGACTAAATTCAGAGGCGTCACCCCGCACCCACATTTCTCAGGTTTAGAGGCTAATAAAGCTTTCGCATTATAAGCGACGGCGAAATCACGGTTACATCCATCATCCCCCCAGCTACCTGCAAAGCTCCACCCACTACCCATCTCCATCATCCACTCTCAAAAAGGCAGAACCCAACCTTACCCTCCAACCACCTCCTTCCATCTCCTAACTCACCTACCTCCACCTTCTAGAGGTCTCCATTGAATCCCGGCAGATGAAAGTGGATGGCGGTTTTCTGGAGAGGGTGGGGATGGGTGGATAGAGGTGGGTGGTGGATTGTAAGTGGGATATGCATTTCTATCGGTGTGTGCCTGTAGGTGGATTAACCGAGAGCGCTTCCTCTGTAAAGAAGTGCTTCCGGAGCGTGGATGCTTCAAACATAAAGACACTGAAAGCAGCTATATTTTGCCGAGATAAGACTATACTGCTAACACAGTATTGATGAACACAAAATAAGTTTAGGGATATTAGTGATATGTTGAATTAGCGCTGCGTCTGACGACACCGAGAAGGCGAGCACGAATGATTAGCCATGGCCCTCAAATACCAGGCTTGCCGCTGCATTGAAGGAATGAAAGCAGGAAAGAGAAATGCTTTATTAATGCATTGTTTTACTGCCTAGTAACAACAATAGAGAAAATAAACAGGTTGCTTATTTTATCGTGGGCGCAACGTTAGTCTACCGCAGCCAGATTACTGCCCCTTTTTGCGACAGGTCAGGCAACCGGCTCAATGTTGATACCACTCTACTCGCCCAATGTGAATTATTTATGAACTAAAGAAGACAAACAAAAGTGTCATTTCTATAGGACTTCAAGGCACGAGAGCGACAACGCGAACGGGCGATCCACTGGCGCCGTCCAGCTTCAGCGGAAGCACCAGGGCGTACGCTCCCCTCGCCGGAATCTGCTCCAGGCCGACCAGGTTCTCCAGGACGAAAATGTTGATGCGCATCAAGGCGCGGTGCGCGGCCGACCCGCTGCCGGCGTCCGCAGATGGAGTGTCTAAGCCAACTCCGAACACGCTCCGCTGAGTCGCCAGGAACTCCGCGGCCTCTGGGTCCAGTGCAGGGAAGTGCTTGTCGCCGTTGGCGTCGATGCCCATGTATGCCGTGCGGTTCGGCCAGTGCTGCGTGAGTGCAAAAAATTGTATTGAATGTTACTATCCGTTGCACTACATCATCACCGCATTCAGCATCTATAACCGTGTATGACAAACTGCAGGCCGTAAACTTCTCGGAGCTCCCTTCATATGACTCTGTCCTTATGTATGATCACTTTCCACGAAATGTTTGTATCTGATCTCGCCTCCCAGCTGTCTTTGTGGTTATGCTTATCCCCTTTTCCGCTGGCACCCGACCCGCTTGGAATATTTATGCGAAATTATATGGGCCGGTTGTTAAGCTGTCTAAAGAGCTTACGCTTAATAGAATCTCCTAAATTGTGAGTCAGTGTCAAATTGTTATGATGGGCCACATTACGCTTAATTCGGCCGATTTAAACTGCTGCAGTTGAGTATATTATTCAAGAAGGTCGAACAAAAGATATGTAGGTACATGCATGGCCCACTCTGAGCAGCAGTAGCGTCCGTGTATTTTAAACAAAATGGGACAACATTTCTTAAACATAGGAAAAAGATTTCATCTCGATAGCACATATTCTCTTGGCGAGGTTCAAAAGGAAGAAAGTGAAAAGCAAGCAGGATGTGAGCGCCCGTAGTCAGCTTGTTCTCTAGTCACATGCCACATTAGGGGATCTTATGATGGGCATATTGTCGGAAATAAAAAGCCTTACTTACAATATTATACGACATTTCATCAAGAAATCTTTCAGCGCATCGTAATTTCGTGACTGCGGACACAGAAAAAAATTTTAGTCTGTTAGTTACTGACCATAAGTCGTTACATCATGTTTAAAAAGTGCCACTAATTGCATGAGGAAGCTAAGCCCTTATTAACGCAATACATGTACTCCGATTTATGAAAGCGAATGCCGCGAGGTGTTACTTCGTGCGTCAAGGAAGTTAATAAGTAGCAATGCGATTCAAATCAAGGTAACGGACACACGAAAACATGCGTTGACTTGTAGGGCCCGCGCGGCTGGAAGTGGCGAAATGCCGAAAAGGACGAAGTGTCCCGCCCGCCGCGGTGGCTCAGTGGTTAGGGCGCTCGGCTACTGAGCCGGAGTACCGGTTCGAACCCGACGCGGCGACCGCGTTTCGATGGAGGCGAAACGCAAAAGGCGCCCGTGTGCTGTGCGACGTCAGTGCACGTTAAAGATCCCCAGGTGGTCGAAATTATTCCGGAAGCCCTCCACTACGGCACCTCTTTCTCTCTTTCTTCTTCACTCCCACCTTCCTCCCTTTCTCTACGGCGTGGTTCGGGTGTCCATCGAGATATGTGAGAAAATTACTGCGCCATTTTCTTTCGACAAAAAAAAACAATTTTCAATATTAAAGTGTCTCCCAGCACGCGGCTGGAGAGAACGCTCGGGACCTTGGCCAGGGCCGGACGCTGCCGCCGCCGCTCTACAGCTATCTCCTCTCCGGCAGCCCTCAATAAATGCGGCCGCGGTCGCGTTCCTGGGCGACCTCCACAGCCTTTAAATGGCAGTGCTATACGGCTACAGGTAATCAGCTCAAGTTTTCACGAAATTGCGAGGACAGCATACTGTAAGTCCGCCAGCGACCCAAACAACGGCAGAGCCCAGCAAATTCTTTCTAAACGCCCAATTGCCTCGTACCAAAATTGGCTATGCAAATATGAAGTCGCCATCTTCGCATCAATGAGCGATGTTGTTATTATACTTTTTTTTAAATGAATAACTACACGAGGGAGCTTGTCCGGAGTAACGGCGTAGTTGTCGGAGCAACCGTCGCAGCACATCGGTGCCAGTAACCGCCGTGTATTTTTGCTTCAGAATGAGAATGCTGCGACATATCCCGTTAGGGCCCGCGTGTCGCGGTACCACCTCTGTGCAAAGTGCAGAGACCATGGGGTTTGCATCTGGGCCGTGCTGTGCGACTCTACGCGTATTCATCATTGTAAGCAATTAAAAGCGCCAAAGAAACAAACACGCAAGAGAAGACAACGGGACAGAGAGCCTCGGAGATTACATACATATTTACGAGCTCACTGTAGTAGAAATATAGCTTAGGAGAACTCCCTCTTTGGAGAGTTGCTGCTCATTGTAAATAATTAAGGGCACAAACAAATACACACACAAAAAACGACAACGGGACACAGCGCCCCACCCGCCGCGGTGGCTCAGTGGTTAGCGCATTCGACTACTGATCCGGAGTTCCCGGGTCGAACCCGTCCGCGGCGGCTGCGTTTTTATGGAGGCAAAACGCTAAGGCGGCCGTGTGCTGTGCGATGTCAGTGCACGTTAAAGATCCCCAGGTGGTCGAAATTATTCTGGAGCCCTCCACTACGGCACCCCTTTCTTCCTTTCTTCTTTCAATCCCTCCTTTATCCCTTCCCTTACGGCGCGGTTCAGGTGTCCAACGATATATGAGACAGGTACTGCGCCATTTCCTTTCCCCCCAAACCAATTCTTCTTATTATTATTACACAGCGCACCGTCCCGTTGTCTTCTCTTGTGTGTATTTTTTTGTGCCTTTAAATATTTAGAGTGAACAGCTACCATGCAGTTCGTCCAACACGAAGTTCTAAACTATGTGCGCTGTGGTGTTCCCAATCTTTGAAAGGTGGGAGGAGCTCTCCTTCTCGGGCCTTGCGAAAGTTGGGACTTTCACGGATGCTACAAGAGCGCCTCCTAGTTAGCTTAGAACTAATTCTCTTGGGCTGCGGACTTTCAGCAAATGATGTTCATGCGGACCGGAGATGGCAATACAGCTTTAGAGAATGTGTAATCTCTGGTCACGTGATACAGGTACGAGCGTGGGCGCATTTAGGAGGGGAAATGAAAATGGAGAGGCTAGGGCACATGTAAGACTGTCACACTTATCCCAGAAGAAGGCCAAAAGTTGAGGAGAATTTTTTTCTGTGTCAGGGGACTGAATTTGAAAAGCAAAAGCAGATGTCTCACCTTAGAATGCCCGGTGTGGGCCACAAAGAGGCATCCGTCCGGCAGGCGCCCGTGCTGCCGCTCCCAGTTCTGGATGTCGTCCACAGATAGGAGATATTCGGAATTCATTGAAACCTGTGCCCGCACATCTACGCAAGCTACAGGCAGAAACAGCAGCCGCTCAAGTGGTATCTGAGTGGCGTCCCAGCCGTCCTGGTAGAAGTGCACCGGGGAATCCAAGTGGGTACCGCCGTGGATGGGCTCCGACATGGTGTCCACTTGAAACCTGGAACAGCAGTCAACATGTGCATTTGCGGTTCACCGCTTTTCCCTGCATACGAACGCGAGTTGATCAAGCTGAGTCTTTGCGACTTACCAATCTCGTTCCCAACGCTAAGGCACAACATTCCGCGTTATTATTTCCTCATTTATTTCATTTCTCCGGCGAAGCTTATTATGTAATGCTCCCTTCCTTCGGGCACATATTTGCTGCTGGTGCATTACTTTATTTTGCTTGAAGATTTTGTACGGCATCAGTATCAAAGCGAGAAACTTCGACGTCATCAGATATCAATACTTTGCTAGAAATGGGCTCATGTTATAGACAATGAGCTTCGGTGTCCAAATACATGGCCGTTGTTTAGTGGATTTCTGCGTAAAAGAATAAAAATAGTAAGCGCTGATAGTTATAGCACAAAGAGACGTTATCATTCTAACAGCAAAGTAGACTAACATAAAAATGGGAAAAAATAAGATACCCATTAATTGGTCGAAAATTAACTGCGTACTGAAATGGGTAAATACCAAGCGATTAAAATCAGTTAATATAATCGTTTTTAGGATCAGTGCTGACAGCTCACAAAAATAAAGATCAGTATTCTGCGCTTGAGAGTGTTCACGTGAATTTAATAGTTATGATGTGTACCGCTGCTTCACGCATTTTGATGATCAGGTAGTAGCTAGAGATATAACAGTAAACTCAATACGCAGTAAGTTGAACGCATATAGAGCACTTTATTCTCAGTGCAGGGGGGCTCGCGGGAATAGAATGCATAAATCCCCAGCTGTACTTCACCACTATGAACTGCTGATTTTATAAGCTTTTCAATGAAATTTATTCAGTGGCCAAAGTGATTTCTCCTTAAAATAAGTCGGACAGCTTCCGATGTTACCATGTCGCGTTAGTGACCGAGCCAGGAGAGGCTGAAATGTGCGTCCTGAGCCATTTATCAGTTTCTCTCCTCCGATAACGCTCCTATTTGATCCCGTTTGTGATCATTCGAACTTGTCGACACAAGCCATATTTAGCGCTGCATACGGAGTACGACACGTGTACAGCCAGCCAAATCTTGAGCTGGCGTGCGTGATGGACGCGTTTTCCGGGCTCCTGCTGCAGCTTATGACGGAGAAGACTTGCGAAAATATCACATATAAGCACCGGCTCACTAAATATTGAGCTTTCCGCAAATTTGCTTCATCGTAAAACGCATGCCACGAGCGCAGAAAAAGCGGTCGTCACACACGCTACCTAAACATTTGGCCGTCTGTAGGATGTAGTGCCCTCTTCTGCTCCAAATGGGTCAGTAATCAATGTGGTCACAGCTCCATTCCTGCCAGGGAAAAACTAAGGAATGCAGTATGAAGTAAATGACGGTATTATGAGAAATATATTACTCTCCAGCATCCCACTATTCGAACAAACACTAAAACGAACACTTTCCCTCATCTCCACAGAATTCACCTCATACACCCACCACTACACCCTCACAAATGCCCATGGTGCCAGGCCCGCCCAACACTCGAAACCGTACCACTTACAGACGCAGTACGCGTCATTTGAGCGGTGGGAGGCGATGCTGGCCAGCGATCGTATCGAGAACCAAAGAGCCCTCAAAAAACAAGTCGGTCTGACAGCTCAAGCCAGTGGAGCCGTGGAATGAGGAGCCCACCCACAAGCCTCAAGCAAAATACCTCTGATTTTAATCATTAAAGTTTACCTACCTACCTAGAGCGACACTGATACTGGTAAAAATTCCTACGATGTACTGCTTTCCGCAGCGTCGGGTGAGGGAAGCTGTGTCATAGCGAGTGGCGGGACGATGCACTGTCGATTACATTTCCTGGATGATTCACTGGGGTCTGAAGCCGTATGAGCTCTTATTTGTCTTTGCTGGTGACGCCTGCTAGAGAGAAAAAAAAGGAGAGAAGCTTTCGGTATAGCGCGCCTTGTCTTCTAACGTAAGTTACTGTCAGGGTTCATGAATGGTGCTCGGCTGAATGGTCATTGCCCGGTGCTCGGCTTCTTTAGGGTGAAATGCTTGGGAAATGGGTCTCTGACCCCATCTTGAGCAGAAGAATCAACCTTGTGCCATGGCGCTCTTTGGCCTCAGATGCCCTTGCGCCAAAAAAAAAATTCATAATCATAATCATCATCACGAATGGAAGCGCATGGCTCGCTTACAAACTGTGCGCTCGGAGTTGAGAATGTGCTCGTAAGAGAGTCATTGCGCAGCTTAACGCTTTGTCCTGATAGCCACGGACTGGGATCGCCTTCCCGCTGACGCAGGTCGCCACATTAATCCGACACACCCCAGGCGTTCGTCGACGGTCTGCAACTACCTACTGCACCCGTAGCACTTCAAGAGGGGCATTTTAGGCACCAATTAATAAATGGTATGTTTAGGGCGTCGCATGTCATGCTTAAAAAAAGATACTGGTAAAAAAGTACGAAGTGCAGAAGGCATAGAGAAGGCGCAGTTTTTCTCAAGGCAGCGGGGATATTCACTTGAACTGATGCGCTTTCTTGCTTATGTCAGAGGTGATGTGGATTCAGTTGAAATTTCTGGTTCAGTTGCGCGTCGGAAGGTCACAAAAATACTGATTTTAACATGAATTTGAGACAAAGGAGAGACCACATCTGCTGAATATGCACTCCACAACTACGAGCATTCGACGATTTGCAAGGACATTCTCCATTAATCTGAGCACTTTACACAACGCGAGCATGACGGTCGCTATAGCTCGAGGCTTGTGTCGCTTCTCCTTTTCTGACCCATGACACCTGCTCTCTTCTTGCGTCAAGAATAGGCATTTTACCCTGGTACATAAAGTAGATCTGTCTGTGATATTAAACAATTGCTCCATGACAAACTACCTCACTCTACTGCACGGACATCCGCATGCAGTTCTCTTGTATGGGTATGCTAATCGCAGCATCAAGTTCCAACGTCCTACCAGATAAAATAACATTTGATGACAAGAACGGATTTATATTCGGACTGGGGGGACACGTTTCGCATTGAACACTTTGTTGCAGCGTATTTCGGCACTATTTCCTGCAAGCTTACACCCCCACTTCAATCCTCTTTATTTTTTCTATTTTAAGGTTTTACAAGGTGCAACGAAATGACTGAGCTAAAGGGCAACAGTAATCACGCCTTATGAAAATCACGAGCAATGCTCGTTGGCGGAGTAGCAGTGTCACTGTAAAGATACGGCTAAGCGGCAGTTGTAGGAACGCTGTTTCTCTTTCGAGAACAAAGAATTCTGCCTTTCCTCAGAGCAGAGATGAATGTTTTTTTGAGAAAACGTTTTTAAATGACCACTATACGCCAATTGAACAACTGCATTCATAAGTGCACGAAGGCGATCTTGCGGTCGTGGAGTACACTGAGAGGAAGAAATGATACATGCTAAGCGAGAAAAAGCATGAACTTAGCATAGATAACGTTGAATTGGGATGATGCCGGAGAGACATTCATACGGTGAGTTGAGAGGCCACGATCTCGTTGAAAGGTGGGTTACTAGACATTCTTCCTCTCTCCCCTTTTCACCTCCTTCATCCCACCTCTGACGATTCAGGTGTTCACCAAGAGTGAAATAGTCAGCGCATTTCCTTTGCTGACAACACACTTTAAAGTAGTGTGATTTAACTGAATAAAAGCGATCATTAAGAGAAACCAAACAGAGGGGCATCACAGACAAGGGCTAAGCGCCTGAGTGTAAGCTCAACTACGTTTGAGACGCGGCTCTAATCTATAAACTTAGCTTTAATCTTAGGGACACGGTTTGATAGACACCCTTTAATGATCCTGCGTATTTGTGAGTGGCGGGTGTTGTGTATGCTTGATTTCGCCTTTCACCTTTTACCTATTACTCTTTTTCCTTTTTTAACCGTCTTCCTTCAAGCTCTTCTGGAGTAGCAGGCTAGGTTAACTACCGGGCCGCACCTCTCCTCTAGTCATTAAAATCTCTAACTAAAAATACGGCGCCGGGCCTCTGTCAAGAAATTTACTGATTGATCGCCGGGGTTTGTGCCGTCATGAAACTATGAGACACAGAATGAATAGTAAATGTAAATGTGTCTCGAGCGCGATTCAAACCCGCAGCAGCACGAACACGTCACTTCCGCTGGCCGCTGCATTCGAATACTACGCCATCCCACTGCCTAACACCACGTTTGTTAAACTGTCGGCCTCTCGCGCTGTGCTTTGGATGTCGTCGTCTTCGTCAATTTAAGTCCTTGAGCAAGCGAGTCCAAAAGAATGAGCACGCGGGCACGTTCACGTATGAGCCGAGTTTCAAACGCATGGCCGGTTTAGTGGCAACAAAAAAGGTAAAGCCCCTTGATATTGAAAGTAGCGCATTTCTGTGAACATTGCCGCTGCGCCGCGGACTCTCGCACATCCTCCTCGCCCGACTCTCCGCTCGGCGCTTTTCTGAACGATGATTGGCCCCTCCTTGCGTCGCCCAGGCAACGCGCGGGAAAGGATCATTTTCTTGTGTTTTTGTTTTTCGTCGGCGCCATGAGCAGGCCGTCTGCCTCTGCTGCTGGTCCAGCTCCGCTGAGTTACGCGCTGACTATTCGAACTCTACTTTTAGTGTCGCGTTATGTGCGGTTGCGGTGCATTTCAGTGCACAAGCCGGAGTGAAAAATGGCGTCGTGCTGTTCGCGATGCTCGAGGAAAAAATGACATCAGCCGAAGAAAAAAGTGGATCCACAACATTGCCCTTAAGGACTTTGTTCCGATAAGGCACACCGTCCTCGGCGAAGTACTGCGCATTTCGTGGTACCTAAACTAGTGTGCATACTTAAGACTTCTTGCGAGATCATCAGGAAGCTGATATTCTTGTTTAATTCTCTGATCATTGTGCGTCGTTTCACACGATAATCTTTTTGTTTGATGGCATTGCTCTGTCTATTCTATTCGCGGTTGTTGGCGTGCGGATTACGCCTATTATAGCCATTTTAATTTCTGAATCTGAGTGTGGGTTTCCGCGAAAAACGTTTGCATCGTCGAGGTTAATTTTGCTTTTTTTTGGCTAGTAAATACGCGTGCTTCTGGCCTGGTGCAAAATAGATAACATGATTTTCGTAGCTTGTACGGCAGTCTCTCTCCAGTGTGCCCCAGAGCTTTAGCGTGGTAGCTTTAACGGCCTTATACCGTCTTCTGTCTAGGGATGATAAAGAATGTTAATCTTTAGAGCGATTAAGGCATCCGTTCCACCGTCGCGACTGCGCGCAACTCTACCGCGATTCCGAGATCTAATGCCACCCGAAGAGCGAGTCACAGAAAAGGTGCCTCTTCGAGCGAGCTTTAACTCGTCGCAGGGGAAATTGTTATGATAACTGCATTGAATGGTGTTTTCAAATAACATCAGATTCGTTAACTCCGTAGTTTAAAAGATGTATTGCGAATCTTTCCCTGAGACTCACTTAGTCCCGGAATGAATACATCATTTCTGATCGCGCTTTACAGTGCTGAATATTGATTCAGCACGGGCATCTGAAACATTCCTTGAATGCATTCTAGGGATTGGCGTAGATGAGTCATCAAGAGAATATCATATCTTTACGCCACTTAATAAACTCTTCTGTTGGCACCAGCAATCACCCCAAAATTTTAAGCGAAACCCTCGGCCAGGCTCACTTCTGCACATTAGTTAATAAAGTTAACGAAAAAACTAGAAAAAAATTCTCGTATTCAAGCAGCCGTGAAATTTGTAATGGCGAGGCAATAAAGCCGCGGCGTGTGCACCACTCCGAGGAGCCGAGCTTAATATTTTCGGCCTGAAACCTGCTAAAAATGCACAACGCGCTTTAAAGAAAATTTCACAGCATTTTCGCCGCCACTAACTCAATTGTGGAAACATCTTCACCTAAATCACCGCAATCTTTACCTCGCTCGATTGCAATACAACAACGTCATAAACAGTACTTCCGTGGAAATGTAGTGCTAGGTCGAATCTACTTTTAGCAGAGCGTCAGTGTGCTGACAAATATTGAATATACAAAAGTAACACAAATCATACGCTAATAAAAACTGCCGTATTGAGGAGGATGGAGTGTGCTTTGATTGTTCATGCTGCAAGCGCTCACGTTTAGTGCTTTCATTACTCGAGAGAGACGGTGATAAATGTGGTTCGTGGTAGAGTCACGCCTGTCACACCACTTTCTTGTGGTCGCGTTTAATAATAGAGCGTGAAAAAAAGCGCACACTTCGGCGCGCTCATGTGTGCCAGCGAACACATCGGGCCGGCGAGCGCTCGATGGCCTGCGATGCGTGCCGTGCGCAGCGCGCACAGCCGGCGGGGAGGATAATCGAGGAGGAAAACTAGGGTGTCGCTACTTTCAGTATCAAGGGGTTTTACAAAAAAGGCACATGGAAGCTCCATCTGACGAGCATTGAGCAAATGAAACGACACGGCGGGAGATTTGAACCCTGAACTTCGATTATCGTTGGTGTGAGTGATGACGGGAATAAAGTTCATTCATTCATTCATCCCTGGTGTGAGTGAAACCCCAAGGTGACCCAGCTATCGATCCTTTTGTCAAGCGGTGGGAGACCGTGCTGGCTAGCTCTGACCCCAGAACCCAACTTCTGGCGATGGAGTCGGCTGACAAAGGCGTCGAGGGCTACGTACTCTCGAACACTTTACGCGATCTCTTAGCGTAAAGCTCTTTCCCAAGAATAAAATGCTCTACAGTCAATGGTATGAGTGAACTTCGATAAAAGAATTTATGCTAATGCACTGTCAACTTGCAATGACAATAAAGCGAGCTTCAATTTTTTTTTTATGCCATGTGTCGTTAACTTGTTTGCAGGCAACACGGTCACATTAGGCTTGTCTATCTGGTTTAATTTTGTCGTGCTCCTGCTAAAGCGTGTTGAAGGAACAACGTGAATGACTACGCACCATCCGGCTCTTGTTGCATTGTGGATCGTGACGTCAAGCTTGTAGGATTCGCCGTCGTTCCAATAGACGGTTCTGTTGTTGAAGCTGTAGGAAAGGTCGACGATCTCATAGCGCTGGCACAGTGCCTCAGGTACGGCGACGCCCCCGTGACATGGTCCGTAGCGTTCGCCAAACAATGCCCAAAAGGTATAAAGCAGCCATGTCCTCATGTGTAGGCGCATCTGAAAGTGGAAACATTGCGGTTTGGGCGGCAATATTGGCTTAACGTCTCTGCTTTCATGTTTACCTTTGTTGTCTGCTGAAGTTCGATTATTCGTCAATTCTAGCAAATAAGCAGAGTAAAGTTCCGGCCATTAAGTTGTCAGTGGTTTTTTTTTTCCAACAAAAACATTCCTTCATTTGTAAAGGATGAGCTGAGACGTAACTATTAGCTGAAGGAGGAAACTTTAGCAAATATTCTGTATTCGAAGATTGCAAAAGATTTTTTAATAAAGTGATTAAAAATATACGGGGTGTAGTCTTACCTGAAGTATTGCAAAGTTTCTAAAAACATAATACTCTGTGCCCTAATCGACAGCTACTCACTACTGCAAATTCGACGATGGGGAAGGTGGTCCGCATTCGTAAATGATTTAATAAAAAACCTCTCAGTTAATTAGTGTTATACATTTTCATGATGTTATCTGTAAGATTTTTAGCATATATTGTACTCTAGCGTTGTTAAATTCCTTGAATAAGTTGCTTCCTTTCTGGAGCATCGCATTGTTTATATAGAACATTTTTCTGTAATCCACAATTCGCATCCTTCGTTCATGACTATGACCGCATGCTTGGTCGTCGTCGCATAGCTTGATATACTTTTCCTGTTCTGAAACATTGTTGAAAAACTAGTTAATCTCAAATAGTTTTTAAAAAAACTATACCTGATCCAAAAACTCTTGCTATGTCTTAAAAGTTTACTTTGCATCCACCTACAGCTAGTGACCAGGAACAACCAACGTTTTTATCTAGGGGCAGTTGGAAAACATGCTCCAGAATGATAGACCCTTTCTGTCACCGCTTTCATATCGAAGAGACGCAAGCGCCATCTCTGGTGCGATGGCAAAATTGCTTTAGTTTTTTCTTTTTTTGGTTCTCTCTTCGCCGCCACGACGCCCATTCGGTGCGCTTGGTGACGCGGTCAGTTTGATGCATAAACGTTATACGCTGGCTCGTGTGCCTCGCATCGTCTGCGTCGCGTGAGGCTACTTCTATCCGCGTATCGCTATTGGTGTTCACTGCTTGAATTTCGTCGGCGTATCGCAAAGTTCGCGTGCGCTCTTCGCCTTCGGTACGACAGAATGGGACGCTGAGGGTTGAGCTTTTTTGAGAGTAGACATTGGCCGAAAATGAAAGCCCTTCTTTCTGTGGTTCTACACGGTAAAATCTAAAAAAACACGACATGCTGTTTGACCCCTAGTAGTTTGGCATGATAAAATTCTTCTCCTGGGTATTATGCGGCTATGGAAAATAGTTTGCAGGTCCGCAATAATTTTTATACTCCGCTTAGAAGACCTCGAAAACTGTGGCTTTCGTAAGTAATATTTCTTGACAGACCGAGTCGAAGGCTTTTCTGAAGTCTAAAAAAAGCGCGAGTGTAAATATTTTGTTTTCTGTGCTGTGGATTATTTCATCTTTTATGTGCAGTAAACTTTTTCCGTAGATTTACCTTTTTGAAATCCGTTTTGTTACGCCGTAATAGCTCCGGTCTTAACGAAGGATGATATAAGGCCGGTACTGATGAATTGTTCAGCAATTTTCGAGAAGACCAACAAGACAAATATTGGGCGATAATTATAGGGTCGTTATAGCTTTCGGTCTCATGTATCACTCACACGCTTGCTATTTTCAGTTTCTCTGGAAACCTTCCTTCGTTTAGCATTTCGTTGCATGCATGTGACAATAAATGTGCGATAACATCGCGTACAAATTTCACTACCTCACCCTTGATGTTATCTGCTCCAACGGAACAATTATTTTTAGAACCATAATAGGCTTAGAGATTTCGGCTGTGGTTGCTGGGGAGAGAAATACCAAATGTATTGGATTGCCTTTGGGATATGACATTGGGTCAGTGCATGTTTTCCTTGACTGATTTTCACCAACCGTCAAGAATTGTTCATTAAAGTTGTTTGATAAGGGACGGCCTCTAAACGAAACGCCAATTACCACAATCTTTGCTGGAGTTGGTTCAGTTCTTTTTGATGCTAAATTGTTGTATGACCTTCTTATCTGATTTTGAGCATGTATATTAGCGAACGTTTTTGCGCAATATTGCTGTTTTGCGGTTTTTAACACAGAATTGAGTTTATTCCTTACAACTTTATACAAGTTCAGTATAGTGATGGCCTTGTGCTTAAGCAAACCAGCGAAGAGGTCATGTTTGTGCCTTATTCTTTTGTACAACTGTTTCGTAACCCATGGCTTTTTAGACTTTTTGTGTCTAGACCGAGCGACAAGACGAAAGGCGACATAATGTGTATTCAAAAATATTTCTTCAAAGACACCGTAAGAACGACTAGGCTCCTCTTTATTAAAAACAGCTGACCAGCCAACCTCAGAAATGCATTTCAACCGATTTATTGTTTTGTAAATAATTTTCCTATAGAAGTATTAGCAGCGTTACTTAAAAAGTTGTGACTCCAATCCACTCTGTGAAGGTGGTTGGACAGCGAAGCTGTGAAACGACACCCAATTACCCATTGCGACTTCACTTGAAAATTCCCACACGTGGCTGTACAAAGAGAGAAATCAGAGACAAGTGAAATGTATTTATATTACCCTTTATTACTTCACAACGACATTCATGACTGCTTTATGATCAGTATGATATACATTGAGATTTTCAGTTATAACTGTAGAGATATTCCTTTGCTAAGGTTAAATAAATGCATGAACCATGAATGGTGGTTGGTTGAGTTGCATTGGTGAAACGCATGAGTGCTAACTCTTCCACGATGAATTGGATGAACCACTTGTTTTGCGGTTTTGATATAGCCACATTAAAGTCCCCGACAATGATGGGTGTGGTGTGATCTATCACTAGTGATGAGAAGTGCGTTCGCATGAAGCACTCGATGCCAGCTTTGGGTGTATTCGGTGAGATGTACACCGTGAAAATTACGATTCCATCGCTTGTATTCACGGCACACGCATCACCGAAGTCGACTTGGCCTGACTGAAGTTCATACGCTACGCTGAAACGCGTCGGACGGTGTTCCCATTGTTAACGCGCGCCTTATCATCCATCATGTGGTTTTGATGATTGTTTTTTTTTCTTTATGAAAACGATACTGAGCTATATGCTGTCTGTCTGATTTCAAAGGCAGATTTACCCTTCATATAAGTTTATGTCTATTTATTTTTTAATTTTGTCTTTCTACATTTCTAATTTTTATTTTTTTAATCCACCTATTTTTATTTTTATCTGTTATATTTTTATTACGACTGCATTATGACCAGTATGATATACGATCTCTATGCTGTTGGGTACTTTTATACTAGGACTAGTAGTGCATTGTTTGCTTACGACGACACCGACACGGAAATTTCCTTGGGCGGTAGAGGTATACTGCTTCGCTGCAAAAAGTTTTCCTCCGATGGGGCGAAAATGATGAATTAAAGATGGTCGCTAGCGTCACAGGCCATCACACAAAAATGGACATCACTTGGTAAGAATTCAGTGAAACATAAATCAAGAGCAGTTCCTGCACTTGCTGTAATTATTGTAGGAAAGTCTAATATTTATGCAACTGTAGGTGGACATATTATCAATGAAGTTTTTAGATGCAGTATTCTCTAATAATATATCTGTTAAAATCGCCTAGCACGGAAACAGATTTGCGGTGTCCTGTAAGTGACCGTAGTGCACTGTCAAGATATGAAAAAACGATTTAGTGCTACCAGATGGAGTCGGTAAACAAGCATCTCAAAATCACTGAAAAATAGAAAATGTTTCAAGGCAGGCGCACGATACTTCACGAAAGTATGAATAGACACTTCCTCCCCTTTTTCTTGTTTCTGAACAAAGACACATGAGAATTGTGTCTTCAAATTGAACAATGTCAGATGGGTCAGTGAACCAGGTTTCTGTAAATGCTAAGATATCAAATTTACGGGCAAGTGAGTTGAGATAAGTTCCGACCAGAACTCCTTTGTTTCTAAGACTTGCGATTTTAAGCTAAACAAGAAAAATGCTTTATTTGGACGGGATGGCAATCCCACTACTGCACCGTTAATAATTGTATTGCGAAGTAGCTGTCGTTTTTTAAGGTGCTTAGTGAACCAAACTGCCAAAAGTGATATAGGGTAGGGCGGCAAAATAGAATATGCTGCAATGCAGCCGCATGACACTTCACGAAAGTATGAAAAGACACTCCCCCCCCCCTTTTTTTTTCTTGTCTCTGAACAAAGACACATGGGAATTGTGTCTTCAAATTGAACAATGTCAGATGGGTCAGTGAACCAGGTTTCTGTAAATGCTAAGATATCAAATTTACGGGCAAGTGAGTTGAGATAAGTTCCAACCAGAACTCCTTTGTTTCTAAGACTTTTGCGATTTTAAGCTAAACAAGAAAAATGCTTTATTTGGACGGGATGGCAATCCCACTACTGCACCGTTAATTAATGTATTGCGAAGTAGCTGTCGTTTTTTAAGGTGCTTCGTGATCCAAACTGCCAAAAGTGATATAGGGTAGGGCGGCAAAATAGAATATGCTGCAATGCAGCCGCATGATACCTCACGAAAGTATGAAAAGACACTCCCCCCCCCCCCCCCCCCGTTTTTTTTTCTTGTCTCTGAACAAAGACACATGAGAATTGTGTCTTCAAATTGAACAATGTCAGATAGGTCAGTGAACCAGGTTTCTGCAAATGCCAAGATACCAAGTTTATGGGCAAGTGAGTTAAGTTCCAACCGGAACTCCTTTGTTTCTAAAGCTTGTGATTTTGAGCTAAACAAGAAAATGCTTTATTTGGACGGGATAGCAATCCCACTACTGCACTGTTAATTAATGTATTGCGAAGTAGCTGTCGTTTTTTAAGGTGCTTCGTGATCCAAACTGCCAAAAATTATATAGGGTAGGGCGGGGTAAAATGAAACATGGGGCAAAATGAGACATGTCTCATCTAGCGGCATCTAGCGTAAAATGTTTTAGATTAAGTAGGTTTTTAAACAACCATTAGGTGCCGCTATGTGTCCACTAAATGTATGTTAAAACGGTGGGAATGTTGCATTGCCCACTTCCGGAGAAAATTCTGGAGCGACTTTCGCAGAATGGCTGTCCTGCCAAAAAGGTGTGAAATTCTGACGTCCCGTTTCTTTGGACCTGTGCAGCAGCGTAGCCGTGAACTACTGCGACAAGGTACATATTTGTGTTGCTACTGCATCTCCATGGCTAGCTGTGAAAACAATTACAGTTCCCTATGAGGCAATCTTCATAACTATCAAATTAATTGAGTAGGAGCCTATGTAAGCGGCAAAACGCGACAGTTCGTCGCTCGGAACAAGCAATTGCGGTCTCTGCTCGCGCAGAGTGCATTCTTTAGCTCAGATTTTTTTGCCTCGTTTTCTAGAATCACCCGGACGTACAAACGAAAGAGGATGAGGGCTGCGTGGAGCATGGCCAATATGACTGGCGCTCGCGCAGACTAGAGGTCTCTTTCACACGCTTGCGTTGCCGGGTTCCCTTTCTAAATATCCACCTTCACAGATCTGGCCAGGCGGTTTCCCCACTGTGCCCTTTTTGTGCCGAACCTGAGACAATAGATCCCTTCCTGCTGTTCTGCCACCGCCTCTCTCATTTGAGGAAGCGTCTTTTGCAAATTCCATTTCATCAACTGGGTCTGCCTGTGTCCTCTGCGGTTGTTCTTTCCATTGGCGCTTCTTTGCTTGGAAAAAGCGATAGGAGTGTGCGCTCTGCTGTGCGAAATTTCCTTCAAGAAACGCAGCGACTCCGATTCTAATTTCGTTTCCCGCTCTCAGTCAGTACGACATTGAAACATTACAGGCGTTGTATACTATTATGCACATTAAGCCATTGTCCCGTCTTCGATCTCCAAGTTAACAGGACTCCTGTCTTTGCGTCTTCCAATCTATGACTGACAGTACCACAGGCTCATACCACAGCGCCTGTATAGTGACGTAAATGTTTCTTTTCGCGTGTTCGTCTGTTAGCGAGCTGCATTTTGATCGTTTTCCATAATATAATTGAGGATGATGGACACTTACTGAGAAAGTGTTTACGGCGCACGTTGTTTTCTGGAGCTCTAACTGTGGTGCTTCTCAGGACGGCTGTGAATACTCTGCTGCGCGCGGTTCCTGCTTCCAGCGTCAGTGCCCTCAAATGTTTTGACGTAATGTGCAAAACAAGAAAAAGAACGTTCTATTTCGGCTGCCAGCTAGAGCACGACTAACAGTCCCTCTTTCAGGTTTCCTATTATGTTATTACCAAATTAGGGCGCCACATTTTTTCACGTGACCTGGTAAATCTGCTCATCGAGTACACCGGAACAAAGCAGGAAATGCGCGCAAGTAAGCCCACACGCAAGTGCATTAACCCCGGGGCTGGGTATGAACAGATGCGGTGGGTGAAAATCCGAGCCAGTAATGGGTGCGATGCAGAAAAAAAATGAAAAAAAGGGGGCCAAAGGAAGGTAAATTAAGATGAGAGCAATTAAGTGGACAAATCTTGACCGCGGACTACCATTTAGTTTCGAGCGTGGACGCCTCTGAGGCAAAAAAAGGAATAAAATTGATTTTGATTTTTGAATGACGCTAGCTTGATCCGCTGCTTATGCTACCGACGACTAAAGGCTTGCGTCGAGCTGTCTTGATAAGAACATCCCCTAGGTTAACATACAAATCAGCCGCCGCGATGGCTGAGCGGTTACGGCGCTCGGCTGCTGACTCGAAAGACACGGGTTCGATCCCGGCAGGGGCTGTCGAATTTCGATGGAGGCGAAATTCGAGAGGCCCGTGTACTCTGCAATGTCAGTGCACGCTAAAGAACCCCAGGGGGTCTAAATTTCCGGAGCCCTTCACTACAGCGCCCCTCATAGCCTGAGTCGCTTTGTGACGTTAAACCCCCATACACCATAAACCAAATACAAAGCACGCACCCGCACTGTCAGAAGCCCCATTTGACACTCATATAACGACTCTAATACAGTAATAATATAAACTCACGCGCTGTTAAATTAAGATGCGAGCCTTGCCGCCCGCCTTAAGCCCGGCGAAGTTTTATCGCTAGAGTGTTTTCGAACTGGAACTAGGAGAAAACATTCGGGCAAATGATTTAAATCTTCTGTCCACAAAAATGCCAAAGGTGCAGTATGATGTGGCTCATGAGCAAGGAATCTGCGGCCATACGAGTGTAATAACGAAGACGCGTTCAGCTGGTGTCTTGCCACATGTTAAAGTTTCCGAAAGCCTAGCAACTGTAACCTTGTATGTCTCGTTGCCAAGAAAGGCAACGGGTTTCTCTTGTACCAAGCCTTTAATGACAAGAACCACCGCATGGCCAGCGCAGTCTCAACCCAGCTATACAACAATGCAGATGCACACTACCAATTTATTACCATCGTCTCTATTGGTATATTGGTATATGCAGAGCGACACACGGTAACTTCTACACTTCAGCTAGAAACGCTGCCCTGGTAATAGCGGGGCTATTCGTCCCGGTTTCATCCGCTGATGCTAGCTAAATGTGCAGCGATGGTCACAATTTCGAGTTGAATTATTAAATGGCGCGCCCTAAACAGAAATGCCGCGGAATTCGATCCATTGCCGCCAACATTGCCGCATAAACGATGTTCTCTTTTTGCTAGGCCACAAGCTCACACCTTATGAAAACCTCGCTTTACCACTGTGTACTTTTTTCGATGACATATCTTCATCGCCATATAACATATATACAGGTCGGGCGCGTGTAATGTATTGATAGTTAAGCACCTCGGAAATGTTTTTTTTTTCTGTTCGCAATTGTCTTTTAAATAATGGGGCGCAGTCCGAAGCCCACAGTCGTCCATTACACGTGTGATGGCGTTTAATGGAATAATGGCGCATTTCCAACTACGAGTGCTCACAACCCCCC
>JARKHS020029892.1:0-30669 GCA_030143305.2 Amblyomma americanum | reverse complement strand
TGCAAATGCTGGGCTTCTCTACCCATAGAAAACGCTACAAAACAAGAGACGTCTAATCAATCGTTTGCTTTTTGCGGCGTGAAATATTCATACAGCAGTCAGGAACATGGATTTCATGAGTTTGTGCGCGTGCGTGCGCTTTAAGATTTTATATTTATTTCTCGTTTTCTGGCGTGTTTACTCAATTGTTGCAGCCAATGCACAGTACAGAGGAGTTTTTCAACGCTATGGCAAACGACTCGCTGACTCCTGCACTGTTTTTTCTCCCACACTGCGCATCTTGCTGCTGCCGGCACTAAAGTTTTAAGAGGTAGATGCTGGTACAGAAACTCTTTACTGTGGAGTGTATGGTGCGCCGACCCCCTGGATCACCGTGCTAGCTATAAACGCTCGCGTGATGTTGGAGCTGGCAGTCGACTCTGCAGAACTGCGCTATCATTTCAGACGGCAGCATTCTGAACAACCCCCATTGCGTCTTACAATCAACGAACCAGTGTCACAGTGGTGCGAACCACAGAACACGTTGAGTATATAGATTAGCCCCGTAGCCTCCCCATGGTATTAGCGTTTACATATTGAACAGAATGCTAAAAGTGTAAACATTTGTGTTGCATGCACACAAGCGTCCCAACGCGTATTCTTCGAGCCGTTGTGCAGATGGGCAGTAGTGAACTAAGTAAATAAATTTTGTTGGCCGAGCTGCTACATGTATTTATTTTTAAAAATAAACCGCGCGATTATATGATGATAAATTAAAGAAAAAAATACCAACTCGTTATGCCTGTTTGGTCTGCCTCGTGTATTGTGCTCCTACTTTACGCTTTCACGACACATTTGTCGATACGGACAAAAAGCTCGGCAATCACTGGGGTTTTGTTTTGAGCCGCATTCAAAGAACCGTTCACCAATTAATTTTGTGGCGTTCAAGAAACCAGTTTTTAGAAACATTAGAAGAAATGTCTAGACTTCCGGCTTGGTAAGAGCGCGTCTTGCCAAAGAGAAATGGGGACGAGGAACTGTTGCTTATGAAAACTGAAACAGGTGAAATACTTTGAATGCCTTGCAGGCAATACTACTCTGCGCTCGAATGATTGGGATGGATATCAGGGGCAGAAAGAAAAAGGACTGAGTGATATGGAGTAGATGGGTGAGAGGAATAAGGGAGCTGGAGTGGGTGGAGAGGCTGCATGTAGGTTTGTACGAAGAGGCGTTTGGGAGTAAATCATGAGCCAAGTGAACTCATACGGTACACTCATGTGGAATACAGAGAGTTGATTGGATGATGCGGATAGGAGTTGGTGCTCCGTATTCGAAGGGAGGCTGCGAGAGACAAGGTCGAAAGCCACTGCCCCGCATGTCGCAAAGTCCGTTGGTTGAAGCACGAGCAGTGAATAGTTATCACCGTGGAAAAGATATTCTGGGGCGAACCGTTCCGTCCTCACACGGCCCTTCAAAAAGCCACATGCGGCATCAACTGCGTCTGGTCAGTTTAGACAGGGTTGAAGAAAGATGTTATGGCATCCAGAAAAGCTCAGTATCATAACGAGTACTGCTTAACCCTAACCAGCTCGCAAAGGTAGTTTACTCCACAAAACATAATCGTATAACTCCATGGCGCAACGGCATTAGGTTGCTCGTGTAATGAAAATATGGCTTTACTCTCGAGATGAAAAGATCATTCTCGTACAACCAAGAGACCGGAACGACCAGAAATCAATCATCCTGCAAGGAAGCACTATTTGAGCTGAAGCACTGGAGTCGTAATACTGGACTGCCACGAAAAAAAAAACGGGCGCATTTTTTGTTGATCTCGACTAACAGACATACTTTACGATACTGGTTTTTTCCCCTCGACGGCTTTCGTGGTCGCACGCACGCTTAGCTTTTGACCTTGGGAGGCTAATGCTACTCGTAAGGAAGGGATATTTCCGGGCTGAGTGCATTGCTACAGTTGCGTGGGATATCTGACGATTGCCTTTTTTAAGCGTTTTTTTTGCCGATACTGTTGCTTGTTCATGAAAGCAGTGCACACTTTTTCTTTTGTCATGCCGGTTGCCGCATGACTTGGAATTCAGCGGAGACCGGAATAGAGAAGCAGTTTTTTGTTTGTCTTCTTTATTGCACTCCATTACGTAAATTAAAGCGACAGAAAAAAAAAAATATTGCCTGATCTAGTACATTCAGTAGTGTGGGCAAATAAAAAATACAAGTGATGCTTACCAGCCCCCTGTCTCTAATACAGTGAGAAGAGACCAATATAGCAATTTACTGCCGTTTTTCTATACTTCCGTACCCGCCACGGTGGCTGATTGACTTTGGCATTGGGCTATTGATTCCAAAGTGGCGTGGTCGGTCCCAGCCGCTGAGGTCGCATCATGGTGGAGGCGAAATACGAAAGCATGGGAGCGCTTGAAACTTGAATTCGCCGTACCTTTAATTTTGCTCCATCGTGTGCACGTAGCGGAAGGCGCGAACAGAAGCTATTTGTCACTGTTCCCTTCACGCTCCGATTCATCATGAACATTAACCAAGCCGGCCAATGGCCGGTATTGTGCAAGTAAAGGACGCGGAAACGACAAAGCCCTGTAGAACACTCTTCTTTTTCGCTTTTTGAGTGATTATAGCACCACCTCTTGTTGAAAATTAGCTTTGAAAGAAAAAGACAGAAGAAAAGAGCAAAAACCAGAATAGAGGAAAACCAATTTCTGAGGCTTTCCAGAACTTACGGCGCCTCTTCTACTTCACGCATAGAGATTTTTTCAATCTGGTTGGCAGCACAACTACGCGATATGCAATTCAGTGATTTTAAGACAATTCTTACTGAAAGGACAGTAAAGTGAAGGACCTCTACAGAGCTTCCATGATCCGTGAAGTACCTCATACGACGTAGGCTGCACACTGACATTCATGTACGTATGCACTAGACACTATTTAGCGGGGCGCTATGCCCACAAACCGCAATTTGTGGTGAATGGGATATCTTAAAGGATCATAGGCCCGCTTTACAGTCCATATATTAAGCTAAGTGGTTCTCGTAGCATACACTCCAACCGCTGTGAAGATTACTAGGTTGTAGTTCGCTGACCAGAATAAGGAACTAAGCGTCTTGTGGCCACAAACATACCCGGTTGTGTTTCACCCAGCAGTTCTGAGACTTTTGGCTTGGTGTTTTTTCCTAAGTTGCAGTCCTTCAAACTAACAAAATCATTAAACTTTTTACTGCATTGTAGCTTGCTCGACAGCGACACTTTTCGAGACATGCTTAACCGTCTACTTCGCTACAGTTATTTGCTGAAGCATTGAAGAACACCAGAAGAGGGCACAAAAATCGTCAAATGAACACTGCGTGGATACAAAGTAGAGACCATCAGGTGGTGTTATTTCTGTGTCATGTGATGATAGCCAAACGCATGTGCTCTCTACCATTGCGCAAAAGCTCGCGGGCCTGGGGCCACCACTCAGTCGGCCCCTGCCGCACGGGCAAACAACAGTTCAGCCAGCGGTAATCGGAGGCGCCGGGAGCGATATTTAACGCGGAAGCGTTATGGACATAGCACCGACGTCGCTGGCCGTGAGTGAAAAAATCTACAAAAAATTCCCAGGGAAGCAACTTAGCTGGCTGGTGGCTCACCTAGGACACATGTCCTTGTGACGTCAGCACAATCTTCCCACCGGATTGTGAGCAAACTCCCCACCGTAGCAGGTGGCCGTTAAATTAATGGCTGATCCCGAGAGGCTGCTCGGGAAGAGCTACCCGGGTCTCACAAATACCATTGGTGGCAGCTCATGCCAGCGCATGTGGAGCATCGCTCAACCGCTGCACAACTGCGCAAGAAGTGGTATGAGGACTCCCTGCGGTCTATGAATGTAAAGCAGACAATGATCAATTCCAATTATATGGACATTAACCCATTAAGGCTATTGCGTCATAATCTTAAGGCACAGCATAAATGCCTCCTCCAGATTTTAGTAGCGATTTGAGTGATTATAGAAAGCGCTCTCGGTGCGCTGCGATCTTGTTTAAAAGAAGGCGTTGTGAAAGAGGCGGCTAACACGGGAACAACGGGTGGCTCAAACATTATTCACGTAGTAATAATAGCGAAACGTGCATACGTTTTGGCTCTTCCGTGAGTTCATTGCGAAAGAGTGACGCCGAAATTTCAGTGCCAGCTAGATGTAAGAGCTAGTGTCTGCACTTATGTGGGATTTGGCTTAGGGCTTTCAAAGTTGAGGTAACCAGATTGAGGAATGTAATAAAATGTTAGCTATAGCTTGTGCTTCGAACAGGCAGAAAGAATCCGTGAAAGACAATGATTTTGTGACGTGAGTATAACCAATGAAATATAAAAATAAAAACAATGGGGTATACATAACAAGAGTGCCGTGTTAGCGATGATCTCAGAAGGTGTCGGCCAGCAGCTGCTTTTTAATAGCCTTAGTGCATAGCGCAGATTAGAGACTTTGTCTTCACTCTGGGCAGTGCGGGCATTAAAGTGAAATAATTTCTGAAAGAACCATTACTCCCATCTGCGCCTCATTGTGAGTACGCGTTAAAGCAGCAAGGTTGAACCTAGTTTTGCCAAAGAAATAAGAACCACACTTTGAGATAAAGCACAGTATTTTCGATGGCAGGCCTGAATGAATATACCCTACTGAATATAGTGTAACATTATTCAGTTCCGCTTAGATGTACACTGATCGCATAATTTTCTGTAAACGAAGCGAACTTTCCTAGGTCTTGTCACAGAGCATTTGCAGAGCCTTTACGTAGAGTTCGGTGCACGGGCTGTTGTGTTATCTCTTGCTACAATAGCTCAACATACCGGCAAAAATGTGCGTCGAAGACATAATCCTGTGCGCGTTCCACACGGAGCTCAAGGCCTTGTCCATATTCCTAGAACTGCTCATTTTCGTAATTGGCTGCCCAACGCAGAGCGTGAGCCCTGCTTTACATTGAGCACATGCAGCGGGCAACACGAAGCGTTTGATGGCTATAATTAGAAGCAGAAAAAGATGATCGGAGGCATTTCAGGAGCGCTAACTGGAGAAAAAAAAACTAAAAAAATTTGTGTGATGAACGGGCAAAAATCATACGAATTCTCCAGAAAGTAAGGTGCCCACATTAAAAAAACTGATGGGTCCTCGGTCCATTTTCCAGCATTCAAGTTATGTTTGCAACAAACAAGTATAGACACCTTTGTGTAGAGAAGGTATAGTGAAGCCGAAGAAGTCTTAAGTTTTAATAATCAATGAGTATCTGAAACATTCCCAAGCTTTACGACTGCCGCTGAGGTGAAATTCTGATAAGAACTAATGTTTTTGACGTTGTAAATAGGGGTATTAGAGCGTAGCCTATTTCAGTCCTATTCATATTTTATTCCTTTCGATTCACATTATTGGGTGAAGCAATGCGTATATATATAAAGATGGATGTATATATAGAAAATGGGCTCTAACTACAATTCCTTTATATACCCTTTCCATGGAAATAAAAAACTCTGACCAAATAAAAATTCCATCTTCGTTTACTCGACAAACGCTTACTCGGAAGCTCTTGCGGCACAATAGTGCAACCGTTAATCAGAATAAATCATCGATTTCTACGTTCTTACACTGAGCTTTACCGGTTGGTATAATTGAAGGACAAAATAGATGCCTTGCCTTTCCTTGCGCGTGTTAAATTCATGACAAAACAAATCAGTTATTTCATGCGAGTCAGGAAAGTTACTTTATAATCCAAGAGAAAGCTCCTTGCATGTTCTACTGAAATAAATTCAGAAAAGCAGTTCAGTGCAAAGTCAAAGAAGAACGGCTTACAATGGTGTCGAAAACCAGTGTAATTTATCTTCGTGACGAGCGGAGCGCACTACCAAAGTGCGTTCATTTCACCAAATCGTCAGGTTCACACGCCCAGGAGACTTTTTTTGTGCACAGAATTAATGATTCGCACCATCGCCGATGGCTGGTGATTGATGACCTGGAAAGTGAGGTTATGCAGGCCTCATCCCTCCAAAGTGAATATCGGTGTAGTTCATTACGAGTTGGGGTACTCGAATGAAAGCTGCTCGTTGAGGATAAAACCAATGCAACTATTCAGAAGGAATCTTGTTATTGAAAATCAATTGCTTCGTGTCCAGAGTTGTAGCTGACGTCGAACTCCACGAACGTGAACCGTTTCAGTGCTTTCTCGCACGAATTCCTTCTGAGTTTTTCTTTTTTTCTCTACAAGGTGTTTTGCGCATTGCCGATCTAGGCTCACGCTGAGTTAACTAAGAAAGCTGCACGGTACGTCTCTGGTGTTCTACTGGTAATCTAGCTCACATATATCATTTCCTTAGTGTATCTAGTAGTGCCATTGCCCGGGTGCCGTTTTTAGTTCCAGTCTATGCACGGATGGGGTGAATTAGCGCCGCGGGTCTTTTTTGTATGTTCTATATAATGCCCGTTCAGAAAAGAAATAAAAAACTACTTCTGAAAAGAAAGTGCTATTTGCTCACCTATTAGATGCTCGTATTAATTCTATAGTCTTGGGAGAAATACCTAAGAGAGCAAACTTTTTGAAACGCTGCCAAATGTCGATCTCACCTCGGGTCCAAGTAAAATTTCTAGTATCAGCTTGCGCAGCGGCCTCAATAATGAAGAGGTAAGACAGCGATTAAAATCCTATGACACGCATCTGGAACAAATACTACATAGTAATTGCGAATGTATGTACTGCGACTAACTTGTATTAAAAGCCCTGAACAGAAGGAAGTATTTGCTTTCAAATGCATCCCGTCTAACGGGAGGTTAATTTTTTTGTTTGTCTTGGTTTCAGGTGGCACCCTTTTATTGTAAGCCTTTGCCATCCACTACAATAGGAATATTGTCTCCAACAAACGTAGGGCGACACAAAGGGTTTTTTTTTAATCGGAAGGCCAAGAAGACCAGCAGCGTGCGTCCGAGCGGGAAAGTCGTCCCACACGGGCACAGACACGCCGCTCGGCAGCATGGCGGCGCTCGTATAATGTGAGCAGTGCGGTAATATTCAGTGCTGATTCATCTTTCCACAAGATAAACCTCGGTTAAGCTGATAAATCAAATGAAGATAATGTTGCGATTACTGCCGCACGTTTACTGGAAAAATACATGACATTTTGATCATCATATCATTTCAGTAACATTCATTTAAATTTACATATCATTTTTGTGGTGGGAATTTTTTCAACAGCCCCAATATAACCAACTGGCCAGTTATCGCGCTGACTATGTCAAATTTTAACGGTGTCCAGCAGTTCTGTTCCGATTCATTAATGAAGACTGCAGTTCTCGCGGCTTTAGGGTCCTCGCTGGAGGCAGCCCACTGCTAAAGCACTCTGCATCTATGGTTCCATGTGCCGTTCAGTTGCTATTTTCTAACCATAGTCTCATGCATGGTACATTAGTTTCGCAGTTGGCTTGGTGCGCTCGAAGGTGTCGTGTTCATGGTGGTTTCAAAAGGCTAAGCTGAAAAAAAAAAACTAGAAATTCTAACAATTTCAGTTCAACAGAAGGGATCCTTTGTCAAAGCCTTCAGTATGGTGTACGAATTCTGCGAAGCCATTTTTATCTGCAGACAAGTGCTCCTTCCCTCATGCGCGCCAGCTTTGCGGAGAAGGCAACCAAAAAAACGTATTCACGATTAAATCGATGCGCCGTGACGTCTTTTAAATCGGCGGGTATCGGCTACAGCACTAGGAAAACGGAGCTAAACATTCTAAGTAGGTCTCTCCCTACCCTCTACGGCATTGATTTCTCCAAGACCAGTTACATACCTCTGAAGTCTGTGCTGGCAGCAGGCGGCATGGGCGCTAGTAGGCAAGACAGACATATTTGCTGATGTACGCATACATTCGGCCACATGTTGAGCTCCTTGTGCGCAGCTAACATCGTTGCGGGGAGCAACCCTTTTTTTTGCTTGCACATTGTGCTACGTCCACCGTCCTGTCCACAGTCCTGTCCGGCGTCTCATCTCCGTGCCATGTAATGCATGGTTGATCGGGGCGATCTGTCGACGACCCGGGCTGGCGTTATGAGAGATGACTGAGACGCGGGTGCTGGCGCTAGTCCATGCAGGCAATAAATTATGCTATAAAGATATGTCATATCACGCGCAGTTATATTCCTGCCGCTACATATCATTATGACTTTGTTTTGGATCCCGTACGGGATTCAAAGCGATGTTACGATCACGTCATTCATCTTTCAGGTGATTCGTTCTACGCAAAGCGATGCATAATTATCAGCCAGATAATAAGTGTTCTTCATATATGTTACGCCAGGATTGTACTAAAGAAAATGGTCGGCGAAAATTCAGTATTGATACATGCTGAGCTTACATAGTTGCACTAACACAAAACATAGTTTATTGTTTGCGTCGGTGACAGCGACGGCGATAGCTTTTGTGATGCTGACAACTATGCAGTATATAGAAGCGATAGGAATGCGAGTAGCGATGACCGCGCTGTATTTGCAATACCTAATAGCACACCATCCCGATTCGCCAACTTCAACAAAGCTATTGGATTTGACTGAGTGTGGCTAACTCTCGATTGCCGTAAATTATTACCAGCCGGATGCTGTCAACTCTCCTCCACGAATCTCAAATTTATCGACGAGCATCATGGCCGCATTTCTCTCCTTTCTAACTTCAATTCGATGAATTTCTCAAATTATTCCCTCTGTTTTCATTGGCGCAACTAATTTCTGGACAGACGAGGAATATCTGGCTGCTCAAGCACTCTTCAAAGCAACTTGGCCGCATTGCGAGAGAAGAAATCCCAAATGACCACTTCGATCAGTATTAGTGATCCTTTTAAAATTATTTTCATTACAACGCGGGGAACCCCAAACATTTCAAAGTAAAAAAAAGGAGAACACAAGATTATCAAAACACGATGTTTAGCGAACAAAAAAGTCAATTTTTACAGAAAGTTTCCTTCCAAGCTTTAATAATGAAACCCATTATGTCAAACTTGGGTGTATTTGAAGCAGTGCGTGACCAAGTAACAAATATATGTGTTCCAGGGCACACAAGCAAGTTTATCTCGCATGAGCTTTGATAAAATCAGCACATAAAATGGCTTTCCCACTAAAGGAAACTGCTTTATTTCGGCGCCACAATTTACCTATTAACTCGCACTGTATTGCAAATAAACTTGTCGAAAAATATATACGACGGCCTTTGAAGATGTAAAAACAACTCTCTATATAGCAGTTCACCGGACAAAAAACAAACTGTGGAAACGTTGCGCGCATAAGTAAAGCTACAAACAACATTCTAATAGAAATGTATAATGAAGCGGTTTCATTGGTCTGCGGCCAGAAAATGTTAGAATGTACACGTGCCAATCAAAATCACTTCTATTGACAACTTTTATGAAAAGTGATTTACACTTTCTTTTTTTACACATGTTGACAGCAAGGCTTCAACAAAAACATTTGTGCTAGTCATTTTTTTTTCACCTATTGCTTAGACCGTACAATACATATTGCATTCAAACCTGACTGCACATTTTTCAGTTTCCTAAAAGCGTGGGACAAAGAATGGCGTCATTAGCAGATGCGAAAATTGTTTCAGTTGAATCCTGAATTAAAGTATCCCAAATTGGTCCAATTTTTTGCTGCTCAATGTTTACAATTTTTTCCCGGTATTTACTAGAACTCAACCCTTACTAAAAAAATGTTAGTTTCCCCTCAAGGTTCAGTTCTCGGAAAGTTTGGTTTAAAAACCTCGTGTTTTTTTTCTGCGAGATAAAGTTGTGACGGTATAAATATTTTGCAGCGTGGACTAATTACTTTAGCTAATTCTCGTAATAAAGGTGTAATTCAAATAAAGCCTAATAACTACGAACTAAAGCGTGAAACCCCTTGTTACTGATCCCTTTACAGTACAGTATGCCAATAACGGTGCGCTATAAAGGGTTAGCTCTTATAAACTGTTTGACGCTTATGTACATGTGCTTTAACCGGAAAGCTTCAGACAGACTGTAGAACTGACAAATTCATCAGAACGCCGAGTTACTTCCACTGTATCTTTTCGCGCACAGCTCCTTCCATAAAATCAGTATTTTAGAAAATACTAATTCGTCGTAACCTGAGTATTGTATTGCAGTCGTGGACACCAGCCATGAGTACTTTTTAACATCATTTGAATTAATTCACAGTCATTGTGCTCCCTCCATTCTCTCTAACTGAGTTCGAAGGTCAATTATAACGGTTATGAAATTGCGCCGCTCCTACTGAGATTCTGACACACGCTAGTTATGTTGGCATCGGCGACTTACTCACCCATCGAAAATCTGGCTTCGAAGAGTATGTTGTTGCTGCACTACGTCACCGTTGGCGTGATAAACTTTTGCCAGCGTTCTGACAAGTGGTCTCTCTTTGTTGCTTTCCGCCTAGCCTTACATTATCGTATACTATATATATATATATATATATATATATATATATATATATATATATATATATATATATATATATATATATATATATATATATATATATATATATATATATATATATATATATATATATGTATATATATATATATATATATATAATATATATATATATATATATATATATATAAATATATATATATATATATATATATATATATATATATATCTTGCTTTCCGCCTAGCCTTATTCAAAAAGATTTCTGCATTCCACTAATTCTTTCCTCGCACAGCAGCGGTGGCCAAGTGGTTGAGCATCCGCTTCGCATGCGGGAGGTGCAGGGTTCGATCCCCAGTGCAGCCGGGCACCCACCGGTGATACACTGGTTTATGGAGGTTTAACGTCTCAAAGCGACTCAGGCTATGAGGGACGTCGTAGTGAAGGGCTCCGGAAATTTCGACCACCTGGGGATCTTTAACGTACGCTGACATCGCACAGCAAACGGGCCTCTAGAACTTCGCCTCTATCGAAATTCGACCGCCGCGGCCAGGATCGAACCCTCGTCTTTCGGGCCGGCAGCCGAGCGCCATAACCACTCAGCCACCGCGGCGGCTGGTGATACAATGGGTACACGCTTTCCCTGGTCTGGTGCTTGGCTTCGTTATGGTGAAATGCTTGAGAAATGAGTCTTTGGCTCCACCTTTATAAATGAAAAATACCTTGTGCCATGGCGCTCTTTTGCCGTAGATGCCCTTGCGTCATAAAAATTCTTCATCATCGTTTCCTTCCTCGCACATCCAAGGTATGGAATAATCATCGCATTAAATTTCATTCGTTCCTGATAGCTTTTAATGCAAAGCTTTCTTACCATTCTAAGAACGCAAAGAAGTTTCTACAAAACAACTTCTTTTTAAGCAGTCAGATATTTTTAAGTTACTCAGCTAAGATTGCATGATTAGTAACATTCTTCTTTGTAAATAACGCTTATGTAATATTTACTAAAGTTTTTTTCTCTCTTCCCATTGCAATCAATCCTGTCTTCCTCACCGTGTCGGTAATAGTAAGCAAACATTCCTTCCTTTTAACTATTGTTTACCCGCTAAGCAGCTCTCAGGGGTGTGGTGAAAACCCTAATGGAAAGCTTCAAATTGATTTCAACAACTGCGGGCAATATTTTTATTTTACACTTCCATAAGACTGCGGCCAATGGGGCGAAGATCAAAGCCACAAAACAGCGCAGCAGTGCAAAGTCGTTACCTCGAAACTATTGCGGATCGATCATGTTCGGTTCTTCGGAGAACATACGAAGCGCGGGGCAGTGCCGGTTGCAGCGTCAAAACTAATGCTGTCAAGCACATATCTTAATATTCACTCATAGCGGAGAATTAGCGCACCCAAAATCAGAGTTCCCTCCTCATCAAATAAATGAATAAACAAAGATTACATAAAATGAAGCAAAGCTCCCTGGGTAACCTCATGGTTTCGTAATGCCAAGAAAAACGAGCCGAATGCCCTTACATACTTAACAAGCAGTCCCTTTTGTCGCTTATTTTTCAAACAGGCACACGCGTCGGAGGTTTACGAACGTTTTCGCCCGCTTACTGCCACTTCCATGCGACAAGTATCACTAGACTTGCTCGACTAACTCCCGACCGTGGTAAGGGGATCAAGTCTATCCACCGGGTTGTGTGCAGACTGCCCACCGTGGCAGGTGGCAGTTCAATTAAGGATTAGTTGCGAGAGGTTGCTCGGAAAGTCCAACCTGCGTCTCACAAGCTCAAACGGTGGCTGTATTTGAAACAGCCACATGTCGGGGAGTGGGATATCGTTTAAGCAGTGCACCACAGCCCGAGATCTTTGAATGTAAAGGAGAGATTGGCCAATTCCAAATATAAGTTGATTAACCCGCTGACCTTGCTGCACCATTTAGTTTAGGCGGAGCTTAAGTATATTTGCAGTTTTTATTATCCAGCATAGGAAAATAGCAAAAATGCATACATCCAGTCTTATTGAGCTCCATACAATCGGCTTTGCTGAGAAGGCTCTTACACTGCACGCTCAAACAAGCTTTAAATCATCGGTAATGAAGAAATACACTCACTCAAGATTGCAAGGTTGCCCTGACGTATGGTAAGCGCGGATAATATATTGAGTTCTCTGACTAGGAGGACATGCAGTTTGCACTAATGGAAAGTGTTGTAAGACAACATTCAGTTGAAAAAAAAACAACAACTTCGGTTTCGTGCCTCACACTGAATCAATTCGAAGTTGATGCAAGTTCTTGCAGCTTGGAACTTCCATTAAGTCTGCATCCAATTGTACTGGTTATTCAGGTTCTTCTTTATGAGAAAGTGGTTCTTCTTTATGAGAAAGAACATTCGCATGAATAACGTAACTTTAGTGTTTCTCCCTGAGCTTTTATCCACCAATTTTAATCGATTATGCTAGAGCCTAAACTGAGCGTCGCTAGCGGTGAGGTCTTAAATTCCTTGCCTGGTTTGGATTTCTTACTATAAGTTTTTGTGCCGATCACGTGCCTGCGCCGCTACTCACTTGGTTCGGCTGACGTCGCTGTAACCAGTGGTAGTCTTTATAAGGATCCATTAATAATTTTTTTTTCAGTTGGCGTGACGTGGGCGTAACGACAGCATCACGCTGCGGCACGCTGACAATTTTATGTGACATGTAAGTGACGTGCCCGCTCCGCCATCGTCAATTTTCGAGAAAACCACACTGCGCGGGTTCTTTTTTTAGCCAAATAGCAAATAGAATTATTCTTCCTATACGTGTAAGAGGACATGCATAATAATAATAGCGCCGAAAGGGCTTTTAGGCCATTGAAGCTTCCATTAATATCTGATATTTTTATTTGGAGTTTCGGTGAAGTACGACTTCACGAATGTGACAGTTGCGCATTTAGAAAACTCTAGTCGGTTACCTCGGCTACGTTCGGTGCAAAGTTTCCGCGATTCAATACGTAAAACAAGGCAACAAAAAAAGCTCCACGGACGCTCCTCTCACAATGCATGAATGTCTTTCCGTGTAATTCGCTGTGGTCCCTCGTTAGGGACACAAAAAAAAAATCTCTCCCGGTAACTGCGTTTCCTGAATTCGTCCATACGCAGTGCTTCTCCAAAGACAGTCATCAGTTTTTGAAGTAGAAGTTTTTAGCTAGAAAATCGCATTTTTTCGGTACAGCACTGCTAGCTGTGTAGTAAATTTGAATACAACTAAGACGTTATAATCTGCAGGCTGCTTAACATTGAATAGTTGACATTTCAACTACGGTTGAACCCCGTTAAACCAAAGTTCAAAGGTCCACGCGATTATTTCGTTATAACCGTAGCTTCGTTATAGCACGTCTTGACCGAGCTACCAAGGGAAATCGTGATTCCTTTGTTATTTCAATAATTTAATTATAAATCGTTTGGTTATAACGACGTATGACTATATTACTGAAAGGCTCCTTCTTTACTGAAGGGCTGCTTCTAGTCCGTCATAAGCAATACCCATATCAATTTTTTTTAATTTCCATCATGCCATTCTAGTCCCTGCTGCAACGTGAGGAATTTGGGGCCGCACACTGCAGAAACAGGAACCGCGCGCCCCTAAGTACTCCCAGCTACGCCTACAAGTGCGCGTCACAAAGCAGTGCGGGTGTCACGTGCTCCCTTCGCGGCGAGCAAGCTAAAGCCGCATCGCTAGGTGACACTGGCTCGTAGGCACGGCTAGTGCTCTTTGTGGACGCGCATGCGCAGTTGAGGTTGCGGCTGAGTGAGGCTCCAGAATGCCTGGAGCTGCGGTGGCGAAGAGAATGGCATTTTCTAAAAAAAAGTTGCCTGCAATCCTTTCAATTAATAAAAACGTTAATAGTATTGTAAAAGTAACTTTTTGTAAAAAAAGTTACCCATTTAATATTACTTAAAAAGCCCGGCTGTTCGCTCATCTTATCTTTAGTCTGATGCGATACAAAGCTGGCAGTAGTATGCGGAAATAAGGGCTCTGCGAATTTGAAAAATCGATTTTTAAAAACTGCAGGACGTCTTAAAGGAAATGTCATTTATATTATTTACCAGACACCACTTGATTAAGAAAGGGCGTTAAGTCAAAAGGCACTGTCAGGGACGCAAAATTGAAAAACTCTAATTATTTTCGGCTACCTTTCATTCTTAACTTACACGAACATCGCACAGTACATGGGCGCCAAGGGTTTCGCCAGGATGAAAACGCGGCCGTTGCTGTCAGAATGGAATCATTGCCCTAGGGCAAAAGCAGCCGAGCACTCCAAACACTGAGTCCCTGTGGCGTGGGGCGAATTGGGAATTTCCTTTCCACAAACACGTGCTGGCTTCTTCAGTGCTGTGATCGATTTTATGACCGCTGTTATGCCCTGAAGCTTGACGGGGATAATTCAGGGTAGTTTCCATAAAATAGACATTGTGCATGAAGGGCAGAAAGAGAAGCGCAGGAAGAGGCGAAAAAAGAGTGTTTTTTGTTGTTTCTTTTTGTTTGTTCGAGGAGAGGTAGGAAGAAATCATATTTGCGCAGAAAGAGGTAATGGCGGCCCGACAAACGAAAGCTGCAACAAACTTGTGACGCGAAAGCCATCTCGTGAATTGTGGCAAGCCTGTAAATGCCTGCGAGGATAGGAAAATTATGAAAACAACATCGGCTTCCTTCAGCGATTTTAGTTGCGAACAAATTTACTGTGTGACCAAAATGAACAAAAGCTGATGTTCGTCAATGGTAAACAATTGTCCCAAGACATTTTCTGCCCACTCCTTGGCGGTTAGAAGCAATGTATGGCCGCCAAAAAAATGCAATATCAGATTATTGGTACGAGCAAATTGCGGGGAAATATATTTGAATGCCTAGTCTCTTCTCAAGCGTTTTGCTGTGGCGACTTAACTTCGCGTTCTATTGAGTATCACTTTGCTTAAAATCGAGATGTGACGTGCCAAAATTCGTGTTGCACAAAGTCGAATCTTTGGTTGGAACCTGTTGTTTCCGCACACTTCGTGGCGCTGGTGGATTGAGACAAAGTGAAAGCGTCATGCACTGTCCGCACGACGACAAAAACATAGCGAATGAAGGCGCATAAGTGCAGAAGCGAGTGGTCCTTAGTTCGACGGACGCTGCCCTATTCGTTTCTTATGCCCAGATATCAACATATAAGTTCACTTCACAGCACTATGTACTGGGTTAGTCAAAAGTTCCAAGACCACACGGTTTGTTTTTATTGGTATAACCTATCACTTAAGATGCCCATAAAGCTATAGAGGTTCACAGAGGTTAGAATGATACTTCCCCCTAAACAGATATTTAGAGCTTCGAGGAAGTCGCAATTGCCTGACTACACTGCTCAAAAGCAGATTGTGTGACCTAGGAACTTTTGACCAACCCTGTACATAGCTTGCTCTCTCTTCAAACTCTCCAGTTTGGACCAAGCAGGCTCTAAGAATCAACGCGCACGAGGTCGGTAATATTCTTATAGGCGTCGTAAGGGTACCATAAAAAGAGGCGTCTTGGAGACGTGTCAATTCGGCAGCCCGCAGCGATTGATGCAGGTGCTTAGCTTTCGCTTACACTCAACTCAGAATGCTATGATATCGTTTCAGAAATGTCGATGAAAAGGGGTTAAAATAGACTGCGTGCACTAATCCCGAGAGCTTATAATAAATACGCCATGCAGAAGCGGACCCAGCAGCGAGAGGCATTGGTTCGCCCAAAGACGATCAATAACTGCTTCGTAGTGAGATATTCGCTTGTTCGTCATTAAAACTGATAGACTAGGGAACCAAGAAAGTAGCTATGCGTACGAGTTTCTTGAAGCCTTTTAAATAATCATCCGGATTTAACCACTCTTTATTACGGCTCTTTGTAGCCTATAAATTGGTTCTGTTTAAAGCCCATCATACTACACGGTGCATGAACAGAATAAATGCCACACCAACGATAAAGGCACTGGAATTAACCAAATAGGGGGGGGGGGGGGGGGGGGTGCACAGCTGTTCCTGTTTTATGCCATTTCTCCGCTACAAAGCAGGGCTTGAAGCCTGAAAGATTTCTCTTTTTCGCTTATTTAGAATTTCCACCAATAAAACCGTCAAAATGGCCCATTAATAGAAAACATGTATGCAGATGCTCCTTACAAGGTCGTCAGGAATTCGTGACAGCAGTCTAGCTCGCTTGCTGTGTACAAAAGGGTTACATGACAAAGCACTATAAGGGGTATTCACTTGAGGTAAGAAGAGCCATTTTGCTGTCTAGGGCATAGCTGCAGCAGTGCAGCCCGGATCAGGAGGCGATAATACGTTTCTACACGACACTGGCCGTTCGCAGTACTCCACAGACAAAATATTGCGGCTGCTGTGCCGGGGCTGAATACTCCCCAAAGGCTGTTCCTCCCCCCCCCCCCCCTCTTTTTGATAAGGATCCAGCACGGCGGTAACGTATCATTGATCTGATGATATCCTAATTCATGCTGTGTTTCGTTGTTCCTTTTGTCGCGGACGCGAAGCATCTTTTTACTTCCTATACATAGGGCGACGGTTGCGGCTCCCATGGTTTCGCACGCTGCATCTCTTGGCTATGCATCACCAACTAGATCAAAGAGCCACTTTATACTGCACGGACGATGGTTTTATGAGGCCGTTCCTCCCATAACATACCGAAATAAGCAACGAAGTTCAGTTGCTACACGAATTATAATCGCGCACCAATGCTAGCAAGAACGAACTCCAGAAGCAGAGAGTAGGTTTGGGCATGTTGGTTGGGCATTATTGTTCGGCGCATTCGAAGGTTGTTAAAAGTAATACTGTGTCTTCTTTCGTGTCCAAGGCTCTTGAAAAGTCATGCCGACGTGTAACAAATGGCTGGTATATAAGTGGCACAGTTTGAGGCGTTAGGCCTTCGTAGACAAATGAGAGCTTCAGTAGCTGAAAGCTTGCATAGAAAAAGGAAGGAGGCGTCACGTTTGAGTGACGAATAAAGAGCGGTGGACAGGAAAAAGAAAAAAGATAGAAAGAAAAGTTAGCTGTGATACCTTACATACATAACGTTTCACACAATCTAAGAAGGTAGGTCTGCGGTCACTCGTGAAGGTAGTGTTTACGGCCCCTGACAGATTGCGGAGCTTGTGCAGGATAACATGCTCTGCTAAGAAGCGTAAGTTCTGTAGCGGTCTCAAGAAGGGCATGACGGCGTATTTTGGCTTAGAGCCACCTCCGACTCTCTGCGCTACTGTTCCCGACTCAGAAGCTGCGTCGCCACTCAACTCCCGGCAACTGGCCCATTCCCTCCTCATAGCTGCTTCGACTTTCCCTCCGCCAGCTACTACGTTGGAGCCGCACCCCACACCGGTCTCTCCACTCTCGTCACCACCGAATGTGCCCCCACCCTCGGTTCGGCAAGTGCCACGCGAGGACGCGTCGGTCTCTTGCCAACCTTCACAACCAGCTGACTCATACTACATCCCGGTCTCTCCCAAGTTTGCTGCAAAGACCCCTACGGACGGCCATCCACCTGCGAGCTCCCGTCCCTAGGCACCTCCTGCCCAGCCCTGCTTCCCAGCTGTGGCGCCTGCCCTTGGGCCATCACCGGCAGCACCCTCTCTCGACCCGAGCCCGGACTCGCTTCTAGTCCGAAGTTCGCCTGCTCCCTCAAGCCCAAGCACACTGAGCACAACTGTCATTCCTGTCGCGAGGCACGCATGCACGCCACCCCAGGGCCTTGCCGCGCGTAACGCGCTACCTGAAACGCCTGCCGTGCATCCCAGCCCCTTTGGCGCCTTCAACAGTGGCCTGTGCCTCAGCGACAGACGAGACAGCCTCAGCAGGTGGTGGCACACTTGCGATGCATTATAGCGTGCCCCATCCAACACCGCCAATGGACTCAGCACCGCTACCTTCCACATTTGACCCCCACGTAAAGGACTTGCGCCCTCTGTTACCAGCAAGAGATCCCAACGCCACAGTGGGATTGCTTTTGCAGAAAGCTTTGCAGAAAGCCGGTGCACCTCGTCGACCTCTTAGACCACTTCCCTACACGACCGCCCGAGTCCCACGCAGCATATCTCCAGCCCAGTGTCGTGCGCCGTCCTTTCATCGTCGCCAGCGGCTGAGGCATCCCCTCCTCTTCTATGGCGGCGGCTTCCGCACGCCATCCCTTCGTCTGCACCCACTGGGCCAGCGCAAAGCACATATCGCCCGTAACTCTCGCCGCAGGTGGATTTTCTGCAAAGTCATTTTCCGGCTTGCTTCAACCCAACTGCCGGTCTCACGCGTAGGCCGTACGACTGAAGCACGCCTCGCTCGCTTCCCATTCCTCAATGACTTTTCCCGCCTGTTGCTTCCGTCACCATCATCTTTTGGCTCTCCTCGCCCTTTGCGAACCAGCCAGGCTCGACCGCCTGAGTTTGTTTCACCCGCCCGGTGGCCTTCACGAACCTGTGTCCTGGACTTGACCAACCTGTACAAACTTGTACATACCGTTTTTTCCCCTTATCGCGCACCGCACTAGGGGGGGGGGGGGGGGGGGGGGCTGGGATCATTTGTAGCGGCGCTGATGAAGATGAAGTTGGCACGACCTGCCTCGCGCAGCAAAGAACGCTTTCAGCCAGCAAGCATATGTCTGGCTATTGATGAAAGCCGTAAAAAGTCGGAGTTCCTGGTGAGGCCAATAACAGGGAATTCTTCTAACTGGTGGAATGCGGACTGTACAAGAGATTACAGGCGGAGGAAGGCAGCATGGAAAAAGTTTCTTCATAACCAATGTCCGAATAACTGGAGTGATTATAAATTTATTGCAGCCTCCTTTAAACGCACAGTATCTCGCGCAAAGAAAAAATATGACTCAGAACACATCGATTATCTTTCAAATGCGGGCAACCGACGTGCACTATTCGGTTTTCTACGGTCTAGGAAACAGCTCATGTCCTCTCATAATTTTCAGTCATTAGTTATGTCACCTGTAGAAGCTATCCAGGCGGTTGATTTAATAGCCACAGGCCTGCAAAAGCGGTTCTCGTCTTTACTACCTATGCGATCATTGTTGTTTGCACCAGTCGTACCAAATGATAATGCCTCACAAGTAAATCTATCAGAGCTTTCACAAGTTGTCCAGAGATTGCCAGCTGCTGCTCCTGGCCCTGATGGTGTTACCACAAAGATGCTCAAGATTCTATTTGAAGAGTCTCCCAACTCGTTATTGCACCTAATAAACTACTCTCTCAAACACGCTTGGATACCTTCTGAGTGGAAGCTGTCCAAGGTGATCCCTTTACTTAAAAATCAGGGTGGAGGCTATGAATTGGATAATATTAGGCCAATTTCTTTAACATCAAACGTGGTAAAGTTGATAGAAAGGTTGTTACTAATTCGGGTGTCAGCCATTGTGGACCGCAAAAGTATACTCAGCCCGTGCCAACTCGGTTTCCGGCCACGGTGTTCGATATGGAATGTACATGCTGATCTTGCGAGCAGAATTCTCCTTGCTCGTCGTCAACGCCTGGTCGCGGCTTTGGTTACGTTAGATGTCGCCAAAGCTTACGACAGTGTAGAACACTCCATCCTGATACATAGGCTACAGTCTCTTCAATTTCCAGATTATATAGTTGCATGGATATCTGCATTTCTTCATAACAGGGAATTCTTTTGCGTCCATAATGGTGTTCATTCAGAGAGGTATAGACAAACGCGAGGTGTACCGCAAGGAGCTGTTCTTTCTCCTGTGCTCTTTAATATTCTGTTAAGCTCAATTCCTCTCCACCGCCATGTACGCACTTACGTCTATGCGGACGACATTGCGTTTTTTGCTGCTGCGCCGGATATACATTCTCTGTATGGTCTGTGGCAGTCATATTTGAATACACTTGAGCACTGGTTGAGCGCATTACACCTGAAGTTAAATGTTGGCAAGTGCGCTACTCTTGTTTTCCCTCTATTCACTCCTGTAGTGGTCTCTCTCACTTGCCAGTTAAAAATAATACCGCAGGTTCAATCCCTAAAATACCTAGGGGTCATTTATGACAACAAACTCACCTGGCGACCTCACATTGACCATGTCGCGGCGAAAGGGGCTCGTGCCGTGGGCATGTTACGGAGATTATGTCATCACCGGTACGGCATGCGCAGAGATGCGCTATTAATGATCTACATAATGCATGTCAGGCCAATTTTAGAATTTGGATCAGTGTTGTTTTCAGGCTCGGCTACATATAAACTTCGCCCTCTCGTCCTTTTAGAGAGGGAAGCACTTCGCATGTGCCTCGGCCTTCCAAAATTTGTGGCTATCAATGTGCTGTACCTTGAAGCCCGCATTCCGTCTCTCTTATCACGACTTCAATTTTTAACTGTGCAAACTTACCTCAGGATCTATGAATCCCATTTCCACCGTTCCCAAAGCATTTTCTGTTCTCAGCCGACGTCCTTTTTTGGTGTCCCCTGGTCTCGTTTCAATTCCCCTCAGGTAGTGTTTGTGCAAAGATTACTTCAGCCTTTACATGTAAACATTTATGATATCCTTCCTGCGCTTCGGAATGGGCCCACTATACACATTGTTTTCGACGACATATTCCCAAAAAATGCAAAACTTTTGCCACCGAGTATTCTAAATGGCCTTCTAGAAGATCATCTGAGGACCCTACCAACCGATATAGCAATAGCCACTGATGCATCGCAATGCAATGAAAAAGCAGGTGTGGGAATATTTTGCTCCCATTTAGACTGGTCCTTTTCTCTGCGCCTTCCAGATTTCACCCCTATTTTTCAAGCAGAGTTTCTAGCAGTTGTACTTGCTCTACGCAAGCTAGACCCCTCTATTACAGCAGTTGCAGTAATTACTGATTCTTTATCTTTGTGTTCGTCCCTCGCTGCACAGGTTGACGGTCCCATTTTATCAACTTTCTTATCCCTACTTCCTCCGCATTTGAGCCTTGTTCATTTAGTATGGGTTCCCGGCCACAGCAGTGTGACAGTAAATGAGATTGCTGATAATCTCGCAAAGGCTTCCCTCAGCGGCCCCGTGTTGCCAATCATCCCGGCTACAGCCTACATTACAGCATCTAGATTTCGGCGACGTGCGTTTTTAAGCACGCAAGACACATCACTTTTAACATCGGCGGATTATGAGCACCTTAAATATTATTGGAACAGGAAAATTTGTTGCTCTCGGCAGCTTGAAGTATCACTGACGAGGCTACGCTGCCGCATCCCCCCTCTAAATTTCTATTTACACAAGTCGGGTTTGGCGCTCTCTCCCCTTTGTGCATTTTGCCGTGAGCCAGAATCTATTGAACATTTTTGGCTGTATTGTCGCCGATTCAACTCACTGAGAAAAAGGTTGCTGGAGGAGCCCTTGCAGCATCTTGGCCTTAGTTTGAGCAGCCCGCTCTTGCTATCATTTGGCGCCACCACATTTGGGTTCAGCCACAGATCTGTTTGCACCGCTGTTCAAAATTTCCTGATAGAATCTCACCGACTGCCTTGCTAAGTGTTTCAACCTTTTCTTTTCTATCAATTATTACATTTTGACTAAATCATTAATATTTAATCACTCTCTTTATTATTATTCTTAAAATTTTAAAATCAAAACACTCATCCCTTTTCTGTTCATGACGAAACATTCACCGGTGTTATGCTCCCACGTGCTTTTCCTTTTTGTTAACTGCGTTCAGGTGAATAGCCACCCGATTCTTGGCCGATCCCCCAGTGTGGGTATGTGCCATCTTTTGATAGGCTAACAAAAACAACAACAACTACACCTTGGCCAATCCCCCCGCGTGGGTATGTGCCATATACCTGGGGTGAAGAAGAAGAAGAACGCTTTCGGCAACAGACCTGGCCAGCATTCGATGACATTTTCCCATCGAATGCAAAGCTGCAGCCCTTCCCGCTTCTTCAGGGTCTATTGCAGGACCACCTAAGGTCCTTTCCCTCTCATGTTCTTATTGCTACCGATGCCTCGCAGGATCGCGAAAAGGCAGGTGTGGGAATTTTTTCACCTTCACTGGATTGGTCTTTTTCTCTCCGTCTTCCTGACTTCACTCCAATTTTTCTGGCTGAATTATTAGCAGTAATCTTAGCCTTACGAAAATTAGAATCTACCGTTTCCCAGGTCGTGGTTATGACAGACTCTCTGTCCATTTGCTCTTCCTTATCCTCGCCCACTGACTCTCGGCCATTACGCCTCTAAGTTCCTGATTCCGCTGCATCTAAATTCGGTAAGGTTGCTTTGGGTACCAGGTCACATGGGCTTTCACTTAAATGAGGTTGCAGATTCCTTAGCAAGAGCCTCTCTCAGCGGCCCAATTGTTGCTGTCCTACCATCGTGTGCATATACAGCTGCGGTGAGGTTTCGCAGCTACACAATATTTCAGGAATTTGCTGCCTCGGCTCTTACATCGTCTCCCGAATATCAGCATCTTCTGCATCCTTGGAGTAGCAAAGACTGGCGCTCACGCAGACTAGAGGTCTCTTTCACGCGCTTGCGTTGCCGGGTTCCCCTTCTAAATTTCTACCTTCACAGATCTGGCCTGGCAGCTTCCCCACTGTGCCCTTTTTGTGCCGAACCTGAGACAATAGATCACTTCCTGCTGTTCTGCCGCCGCTTTTCTCATTTGAGGAAGCGTCTTTTGCAAATTCCATTTCATCAACTGGGCTTGCCTGTGTCTTCCGCGGTTGTTCTTTCCATTGGCGCTTCTTTGCTTGGACGAAGCGACAGGAGTGTGCGCTCTGCTGTGCAAAATTTTCTTCAAGAAACGCAGCGACTCCCATTCTAATTTCTTTTTCCTGATCTCTGTCAGTAAGACATTGCAACATTACAGGCATTGTGTACTATTATGCACATTAAGCAATTGTCCCGTCTTCGATCTCCAAGTTAACTGGACCCCTTTCCTTCCCTCTTCCAATCTATCAGACTACATACTATTTCCACTGCTTTTCCCGTCAAAAATTTCCTGTATCCAGTAATTAACCGCCTGTGTCTTGGCCACTCCCCCGTAGTGGGTATGTGCCAGCAACGTCTGAGGCCTTCCTTCCTTCCTTCCTGGCCAGCAACATCAGCAGCCCGCTCCGCCGACTCACCAGCCGCGGCCACCAGGACCTCCAAGAAATGTGGTTCGCCTACTACAGGTAGTGTTTACGGCCCCTGACAGATTGCGGAGCTTGTGCAGGATGACATGCCCTGTTAAGAAGCGCTCATCTCTGTCGTGTCGTCGGTCTCTCGCCGTGTGTTTGTCTTTTTTTAGCGCTGACCTGTTTCAATGAAAGCGTAAGTCCGGCTGTACTATCGGGCGCAGGAAGATCTTTGTTCCTTGTCGACACGGGGTGGTCTACAATATTCCCCTGTGGTGCGGAAAATTCAATTCAAACGATCAGATGCTTAAATTTGCGCCTGAAAGAGCTCGCAGGGAAAGTCAGCAGTGTTTTGTTGACGGGCATTTACCGAGCATTGCCGAATGTATGACAGTGAGCCTCCCTGCCGGCCGATGTTCGAGGGAAGTGTTTTAAAATATTTTTGCGGCGACCACGTCATTCTAGAGACTGTTGAAGCTTCTAATATATTGAGAGCAAGGACTTGATGTGTCAGCACGCCGTGTATATCTTTGTCACTAAGAGTATTTGATTTTTTGGCGCGAACAGGTGGTGCCGAAATGTGCTGAGTGCGCGCTTTCTGATGAGGGTGCCACTGTTATTTTCTCTTCCTTTTGTATTTTTTGGGAGTGCGTATATTTTTGAGCCTGATCATGCAATAAAACGTCAGTTGATAGTTAGCGCTTGTCCGTGTACACTCGCTCGTCCCGTCTTTGTGCGCTATTAACTGACGCTTAAGAACACCCGAAACTTCGAAACGCATGCAAAACGTGGGTGGGTATGTATACGAGAAACGCTGCGGCATCAGTACAAGGCAAAGGGCTGGGGCCGCTGTGGCACTGTTTGGATCATACTCTTATTGAAGATGCCTTATGGTATCTCTGTGGCATTCTTCTCTCCTTATCTCCGACCACTACCGATGATCTCGGAGTGCGGCGCAGTTGGAACAGCTGAAGCCGCCAGAGTTAACAGAGGCTGAGAGGTCGCGCAGGTGACCTGTTCGCGAAAACATAGACAGGAATGCCGTAACAGATACAGCTTAATGCAAATAAGATTTTTTTCTATCTGGTTGTACTGACGTACGCTAGGCGCTTGACGTGGCTACTGGTTTCAACGGATGAAAATTTTGCTCTGACTGGATTGCACATTTTCTTAATAGTCATTATATGTATCTAATTTCTCTCTCGAAAGAAGTTGAAAACGCTGGATCAGGTTTTTATCAGTTGCAATGAAAACTAAACATTCACCACATTCTCTATTGCTTCTTGATTTCATATTGCGGCTCCTCTCCGAAAAAAAAAATTAGCCAGACCAACCTGTCCACAGTAAATGCAGTTTATGCTATTGTGCTTATCCTATTTCTGCACATTGCATGCCATTTCTGCTAAAAACACTGTGGGCTGATCCGTGCACACGTTCTGTGTCAGTGCCCACAAGGGGCAAAGAAACATAGACCGCAAAAGTCTGCCCCCGCAGTTTCCGATAGTTTTAGTATAGCGTAAAGGCGCTTACGTGCGGCATATGCAAGCACTTTGCGGGACATTGCTCTATGTGTCACATCGACGACTTTTAGTATAACGCATGAAAACGCAAACCGCAGTAGCGACATGTGGTGTTAAAATAAAAAAAAATATATTTTCAGCCTTTTTTTTTTGACACGTAAACCAGAACCAGCCATATCGTACCTGGCCGGTAGCCAGTTCAGCCTGTCGGTGTCTACGCGTCCCTCCGCTGAACGACCGCTAAAGCATCGGCGAATAAAAACCGTAGACGAAGAGCGGGCTTTGTCAGCGCTGTTGTGACGTAGGCTGCCATCTTGCAAAGACCAAACTGTCTTAAGCGGAGTGACAACACCGACTAAACAGGAAGCACGGCGACGGCGAGTCGGGTGCCACTTTTCTGTATGGCCGCGTGGGTGTAAAAATCCAAGCCAAGGTGATCCACTTGAAAACGACACGTCTTCTAGAGATTAGGGACGCCGCAGCCGCCGAAGAAAAGGAAAGACAGTGCTTATTCATCATTAATTTTTTGTGGTGCAGGTTAGATGAGACAAAGCTGAAGCCCCGTACGGCAATGATAAGCATGAGCACGCTAAAGAGCACAGTAACAATTTAACAACGACGAATTCCCTCTGAAGGGGGTGACCTGGATGCCGCCGTTTTCTCAACGCTCAACTCCTAGCGTACGTAAAGGCCAGGCTTGTTAAAATTTTAGCCTACGCTAGTCTAACGCACACAAAATCTTGGTCTCTGATAGTGTTTAGTGCATCCGCACTGCGCATCATGCTATTCATTTGCATATGTCTGCATACTCTATACTAAATCCGCCTACTGAAGTCGCGAGACAAATTGTCAGTTAACGTTTTTTGCTCCCTCGCAAGAAAACCTCGCGAGCAAAGTGACAGCAGGCGCAGTCACATTTAAGGATACGGTAGCCACTTAAATCATTCACTACCATAGAAAAGCACTATGTTGAGGCGCGAATCTCTGTAAGTTGTTTTCTATCGTTCACAATGTTTGGTGGAAAACATCGCTGTCATACCAAGCTCTCCCACAACTGACTTAGTAAAAGTCATGCTTCACCGAGTCAACTATCAAAGTTTTGTTTTGGATGCACATTTCCGCATATAGGTCAGCATTGTGTGAGCAATTACAGGCTTTCGAGTGACGTAGCTTCTTTCTAACTTACGCTACGCAATTTTTACAGACAGAGACAGTTTCCTAAGGGCGCGATTCTATTTGTTTTGACGTCTTCTCTTAGTTGAAGAAAAAGAACTCGCTTATGGCGGTTCTTTTTAAAGCGCACAGGCCACGCGGGGATCCGAGAAACAAGACTAAAGTAGAGGTGGTCCCAACAGTACAGCGGAAGATGACAAATGGCTGGTGTCTTGTATCCCCGGGACATGTCGCACCCGTGGGAGTCATTGGCGCTGGCCGTAGGGCGCGGAAGTGTGTCGGAAGATGTTAAAGGCACACGCCTTCCAAGCCGATACACTCGAAGTGCTCTACCCTTGGGACTAAGGAGTAGTAGTGGGAAGGGAAAACTGATGCGCTGCAAAGTTCGCGCCCTTGTGTTTGCAAGCAAGCTATAGTTTGGTTAAGTACAGTAGCCTCGAAAGTACGATAAACGCTGGCAACATCAAACTGTGTTAGTTGCTTAAAACCGTGAAAAATAGTAAGTGGTGCTTTCAGTGGGCTCTTGCAGCTAACTGTTCCTTCTTGCCACTTATTATCAGTAGGGCGGAGCACCAAATATTTTATCTGCGAAGATGTTAGTGGTGCTAGTGAAGTTATTTGCATTAAACTGCCCAGAAGCAAGAGAGTGGCTGAAGTTTTTATTCATTTTTAGACGTCCAAAGCGCTTGGTGAGTTCCGCAAAGGATATATGTATAAAGAAAGATAACAGTCACCGAAATCAATGTAAGCATAAGGGAATCTTTGATGGAAGTTCATATTTTGTCTGCGCAACGGCACACAGCCAAAGAAAGAAAGAATGAAGAGAAGAAGGACGAACACAGCGCAGACTTACAACTGTTTATTCAGAGACGCGCACACAGCTTAAATACTGTCAGACCAGCGCAGGAATCTTTGCATTTCTTTCTTTGAGATGTTGATAAAATAGAAATTGATTGTTAATTGCTTTTTGTAGCTGACAGGCGAATCATTATAAATTACAGGAAAAAACAGCAACATGCTGCAGTTGGGATCCAAACACACGACGAGGGAAAGATATGCGAATTAAGGAATACAACCAGCATAGCAATATTAATAAGAGAAAATATTTATAGAGATGAACTCACGAAGCAGGAAAGCTCATCCTGGAACCAGCCTGACACGGCGCAAAAATTTTGCAGCATTTGAGCTGCATCACTAATTTGACCACACGGAGCAAAATAGTCGCTGATACTCAGTTTCAGTTCATTGCGATCCATAATCCAGTCTGGTTTAGAAATGGAGTGAAACAAACGACGCATCAGTGGCTATACTGCAGTTTTTTTAGTCTACCTAGCGTGACGTAAAACAGCTTACACGTCAATGTCATCCTCCGAATAATGAAGCCCTAATCGAAACATCGTGACCGACGAAATGCTGTTCTATGTTACTTACCTCTTGCAAGTTAATGCAACATTGGGGTGTATGCATTTTGTGTCATATGAATCATTAGAGAGAAGCAAACTTCCATCCAATATTGCAAGCCTATATAGAGTCTCCACGTCTTGCTTCGTCACTCGCTGGATCAGTGACGAAAGGAGGAACAGCTCACGTACAGTCTTGGTCAAAACTTTTCACGCCAAAGGCTTTTCGCTTGAGCCGAATGATGGAGCTACCACGGCACCAATAAAAACCAAAGGGCTTGGAGAAAGTTCGTTCACGCGGTAGAGAAGCTTGCTGCTTGACATGCACTTTGAATGCTCTGGTACACGATGCATTCAAGGGTCATTCATTCCACTACAATCGAACGCTGTGGCCTGTAGACTTTTGGCGGAGGGTGCGCATACATCGCCCAAACGTTACTTTGGGGCGTGTATCGCTGTTATGAGAGGCGGCTGGCAACGAATGTTCCATCAAAGGCCGGACGCCTACCTCACCGGAGCCAACCGCTTCTCATCATTCCTTAATTGCCTTTATTCTGACACACGTCGTGGCTAGGACGAAAGCTGCCACATTCACTCCTTGGAGGGCCAACTTAGAGAGGCAGATGTGGGATTGGTCAGCCTCCAGGAGTCCCCCGGCAGGCTTGCATGCACTGATAAAGCTGAAGTGGTTCACTGAGACAAAACTGGAAACTGAGTCGGTTTTTCCTCCTGGTGGTACCACTAAAGGCAGCAAAAAAAAGCAGGCTGGGATCGCTGGCGCCATCTTACGAGGAAAAGCGATCCAGGAGAGAAGGATGCAAAACGCCGCATGACCCAGATTTCCGGTGCTTCCTTCTCGATTTTAAGCGTAACTTCCTTATTGAGTCGAAATATGTGATAAATGAGCGCTTGATGATAACACAGCGCAATAATAACAAAGAATACCCGAACATTGCTGTTTTACAGAGCCGAAGGCCAATGGTGTCTAGAAGAGCCGCCTGCAGCATCCAAGACTACATATTTTAGAGCAAAAGATGCGTGAATATTTTTCTCGAGGGCCCACATGGCGTCGCTGTAGGCCTCGCGCTATGTTGTAGCCGAGAAATACAGCATTCACTTTCTACCGAAACAGAACGTGCCGTATAGAGTAAGCCGCTCGAAAAACAACAGCTCTTAAAGCGCAGAGTCTTTTCGCTCGCTGCTGACGACAGACGGGAAAGTAGAAGCAGCAGCACTAACAACAAAGACAATGCGAAGTCGGTGATTCAAAGTGAAGTCTGTTTACTTCAAATAAACTCCTTTTAAAGAGGGGTTCATGTTGTTCCTGTCTCGCTTCTGGTAAACAACGTACTTCTTGGCATCATGCATGAGATGAACGAATATCTACATATTTGTGCCTTCTATGACAAAGTGTAACAGCGAAAATTTGAACGCGGGGTAAAATGGGAATCGCATTCAGCTTTATGGCAAGCTCTTGGATGTCTTGAAATATAAATCTAAAGTGTGTGCGCCAGTCGGAGGGGCCACGAGGCATTTGTGGCTTGCAAAGATAAATCACTGCTCACCATTGCGCCAAACATGCAATTAATGCAATTGCGGAATTCTATAGTGTGGTACTCTACACACACGGCCTTCCCTCAGATCAAATATGCAATTGAATTTTCTGAGATGTCGCTGAGCTGTGTGCACTATCTCTGCTTTCAATTTGGTGATAAAGGGGTATTTTGATAATCCGGTGCACAAGAAGTGCGGATTGCTTATTCACGATCTTTCGGCAAGTTCTTGACGTTCTCACATTCACGTGCCTTAATTCTCCACTGCGCCAAAGGTGTCGTGGGTTCAATTAAATAAAAAAAAACCTTTTAGAGAGGTAGGGGTTAGTGACCCGTATCAAGAGCCGGCGGCGTAAGGTGGCGTCGCAGTCTGCATGGTTGAGATTGCAAGGGAGCATGAGCTTGAGCAAATGGCGAAGAGGCCACGTTCAGTGCCAGTTGCCTGCGAAGACGAGCGTTTTTTTGCCTCCGCCACTGTTGAGGTCCTCATTTGGCGTGTTGAATCTTGACAAGATTCTAATCCGCTTGAATAATCAACTGACTCTGCTTCAGTTCGATGAAAATATTCAACCTAATAGACATACAAGCATTGCGGTAGAGCACGATATCGCTATCAGAAGCGCACAACTCGCGATTACGAGGCCCTTGTTGCTGCCAAGGCCACAACCAACAAAGTGTAAAGACTCCTGTCTTTACAAAACAAAAGTCTCCAGGGCGACCAAAAGCAAAAAGCCGCGCCGGTGTCACTTACCTCCCCCCCCCCCCCCCCCCCCAGCTACTGCATATGAGCACCGGACATTACAACCCGTAATGCCATCTTTAACTTCCAGAAGTGTAGTCTGATGCCACCGGGTAATAACTGAGCTTTTCGCTTCGGTGCCCACTTACTTGTCCTGGTGACTTTTGTCCCTCATAGTACGTGCGGCAAAATCGATGCGAAGTGACATAGACGTGAAGACCCACCAGTGCATGCTGCCGAAGCAAAGGAAAGTTGGGTTCAGTGGGAATTCCGGTTTGCTTAAGGTTGCTACGTTTACTATCGCTGGAGTTCGCGTTAGACAAGTGATCGTATCGTTCAACGAGTTCGTTTTTTCCTTTCCATGTGATGTACTTCCGTACCCACGCATGTGACGAGCTTGTCAAGTGCTTGATATATATAAAAAAGAATAACACTAAAGGCACCTGCGTAGAAAGCGACAGAGAGTCAGGTGTGCGGGCGAGTTCAGAAAGTTTGCATGAAAGACACGGCCGCAGTTGGCGCCGGACTGTCAACTGGAGGTCAGTGGGAGAGGCTTGTTTTCTGCAGTAGACGCAGCTAGGCTGATGATGACTTCTTACGTGAAAGTGGCTAAAGGCGCGCTGCACCCTATATGGAACTGGCGCTCTCCACTTAGTTTGAAAGATTTTTAACGCGATAGATGTTAAACACCTATAGTTCTCCAGGAAATCCGGTGTCGGCATGGTGAGCGAAAAATAATGGGCATGGCTCTGGCAGGTTGTTCCCAGCGAACAAGTTGGAAGGCAGGTG
>JARKHS020029891.1:0-28261 GCA_030143305.2 Amblyomma americanum | reverse complement strand
TTGAGAAGGAAATTGACTAGCACTTCAAGGATCTTCTAGCCCGCTGGGTTTCAGTGAGCGCTTCGTTGTTCAAACTTGTGAAAGTGACGAAAGCGGTAAACCTTACGAGCAATTTGTGACGAGAGACATGGCAAGAAGGAGGACAGCTATAATTGTATTGCGACTCCTGAAAACTCTATCAGATAAATGTTAAGCAACTTAGCGCATTGTTCCGTGACAGAAAACTCAAGCCAAGTTGTAATAGGTCGGCCGCTAGCGACTCTCTCTGAAAGCATTTGAGTTTACTTCAGATCTTTTGTTAGTGTTTTAAGCACTGTGAGATTGCGCACGTGATATAGATTTAACCTGTTGAGGGTTATCCCATGTTGTCTCTTTCCAGAATAACATGAAACGTCTCGCGTTCCATTATTAGGGTTTCACTTTTTCTGACCTTCACGGAAAACTGCGTCTTATACCTGCTGGATGAACATTCTGAGAATTCTTACGTTGAGTTGTCTGTAACGAGGGTGTCATGTTTTTCATCTTTTGATCATATCAAAGGGCACTGAGTTGATGGAGAACTACTACTTAGGCTGAAAAACAGGCAGTGCTCTCGACTGCATATTTACAAACGATAGCCTAACAAAAAAGAGAAATTGCAACCGAATTTTCTAAAAGCACAATCAGAATATAAGAAACATGTATTCCAACATATAAAAAAGCGGCAGGCCAGAACTTATATGCACAGGAAAAAATAGAGCTTGTCAACCGCGTGGATTCGAAATGAGAACAATATATAGCTAACCTACAGAACTGGTTTTACAAAACTAATCTGTAGACTTTATTAACGGTATTCGAGCGCGGTACAGGTGTCAGTGAAGTCGCGCTTGGCTCAGGCAATCATTCTTTTTCGACGGCAAACGACCGGCAAGAGTACGCGACTTAATAACAGCTGATAGAAACTTGAAAATGAAAGAAAGCGCGCACCACAGAAATAACAGTTTTGTAACTTGTCTCTACGCAAAAGTACGGCATGCGCTAAGGACAACTTCGGCAGCTATGAAAGGCGCAAAAAGGCATTGATTCGTCTTCGATGTAACCATCTGTGCGCAAGGCTAACACACCCTAAGTGGGTCAATGAGTATAATGCCACAGGCGACATCCCCAAGTACGAAACCATGCAGAGGGCTGAAGAGGAAAGCGTTACATACGTGACGTCAACTTCTACAGTTACGGCCATCCAAAATGCGACGCGAGGATAAGTGAACGGTAAGTTCAGACGATGGCCGCTGATACGAACAACAGGAGAAAACCTCCGGGAATTTAAGCCTTAAAGATACTGGATTAAATTCACCCGCAATTGCTGACGATGTCAAGCCTGAAGTAAATCACTGAACTGGGTTACTATGTGCCAATAAGAAGACAAGGGGATGGAAGGAGGTGCTCGTTATGACATACATGGCGGAAGCCAACGTCACCCAAAAGCAAAGAGCATAGAGGATGACTTTATTTTCCATTCTGTAGTTTTCATCAATGTAGTTTTCATCAATTCTGTAGTTTTCATCAAGATTAATAAAAGCAGAGAAAAAAACCACCATATGTCTCCAGTGGGATCTGAACCCCCCTCCTCCAAATTCCGCGACCAGTGCTATACAAACTGAGCTATGGCGACGGCCCTCCAATGTTCTGCTTTTTGGAGGCATTCATATGTATTGTAACCGACCCGTGAAAGTGTTCACCGGCACCACCCTTATTCAAAGCGACGTAGTACGGGCTTCTGGACCTTCCCAGTATTTTCGCAGCGTACCTAATTCCAGATCGTGTTTATTTACACTCAGCAGAATTGCGTGACTCTCACATTAAAGGACACCAATTGTTTATTTAAAGCTAAGAGCAACCGTGCGGTGGAAAAAGCTGGATGAGGGGAAAGTAGACATTTGTACTTTGCACGAGAGCTCACAGATACTCAATAAAGTGGTTTAGCAGCGTTAGGAGCAAATTTATACTTTCCACACTGCTTCTGTGGGCATTTTTGCCCGGAGAATTCTTTGTAGGGAGGATGATGGAAGGAGTGAAAGATGAAAAGTTGAGGGTAGAGGAGCAGTGGACCCACAGGAGAGTATTTGAGGAGAATTCAATAATGGTCACTGCCTACAATTTAACGGAACGAGATCACACGTTCTGGCCTAAAATCTTAGGTATACAGCCGGTGCGAGCTTCATCGTTCAGAACTTCCGTAGCTTTGGTGAATGCGAAAAGCTGTCTGCGTTCCGAATAATTTCCCCGCAGGGGGGCGTCTGCAGCTTGCAGGCGTTGGTGAGTGCCGACACCACGGGTTCCTGAGCATCCTCAGGGACATCCCCGCAGAGGGATGAAGGCGAACAGTGCATAACCACGGACCCGAGCACCCGCGCTTAGCAGTGCGTAGCATCGCCGTGTCCGGGGAAAAAAAAAGGGGGGGGGGGGGGGGATCCTGGTGGCTGAGCCGATGCCGAGCGTTTGCACCTTTAAGGCCCTCGGCGGAGGCAACACACCACTTTGGCCCAGGCTTCCTGCAGACGGCACCTCCGTCCTCACCCGACCGGGGGAAAAAGGCAGTCGCCTTTTCCGGTCCTCCTCTGCATCTTTTGCTTTCCGGTCTTCTTTCTCATAACTGTTCTGTCTCCAATTTTTTTTCTCGGTTTTGCTCACCTTACATAGGCGGCTAGGGTTAACCTTGTCCTTGAAGGTATTGGTGAGCGCTATCAAAATACGGAAAGGGACGAACACACAGGACAAAGCGCTTTCTAAAAACAGTTTATTCTCTGAAGAAACATGACTATACACACTTACTAACGTCAAAACATACACAAAAGAGAGAAGAGCGCACAGCGCTGACAAGAGCGATATGAAGGAAAAATATATATAGATAAAATAAAAACGATCAACACGTGCCTTTACAACAGCCGAAGATTACTATTCTTGAGGTAGTTCAGTTCTCGCTGACATCACCGAAGGGAAGCTGACGCAAGAGGGTCAGTGCTGTGTGCTCTTCCCTCATCTATGTATGATTTGACGTTAATATGTGTATATAGTCATGTTTCTTCAGAGAATAAACAGTTGTTAGAAAGCGCTTTGTCCTGTGTTCGTCCCTTTCTGTATTTTGATAGCGCTCACCAATACCCTCAAGGATGCATTTCCAACTAGCCCCAATTGTAGCTCTTTTGGTTAACCTTGTGTGGCCAACCAACCTGAGTTGCGTCATATTTGGTTATAGTTGAGGTGTACAGCTGGCGTGGACAGGGCTTGCGTGCAAGTTCCTGCCCCGTCCCTTACTTGGGCTTCTTGGTGGGTGGCTGGCACCACGGCAGAAAAATAAATACATTCTATTGCCCCCCCCCCCCCTTTCCCACAAGATGATTGTCTTGAGAAGAGAGTGCGGCCCGATGCAACGGGTCATTTCATGAACAAAAAACCGGAAACATTCCCGAAGTACCACGAGATTCACAGTGAAGGAGCAGAAAGGCCAGCCAGAAAAATATCCCCCTTCATAGTTTCCAAATATCTTACTGAATCCTTGGGCATTGGCTACAAGGTAACAATACTAGCCAGCGGTGGTATACTTTTCCAGATCCGGGACCAAGCACAGTATTAAAATCTCGCAAATGTAACGAATTTTGGAACCATTGCTGTCTCTGTTAGTCCGCATCGATCGCTAAGCGGAGTCAAAGGGTCATCTCAGAATACGATTTCTTGAATCTCACAGAAGAAGAAATGTTGGAAGGTCTCAAAGAGCAAAAAGTCACTGAAGTCTGCCGAATAAACATCCGTCACGCTAATAAGGAAATACCCAAGAAGCATATAGTCCTCACTTTTGCCTCCTGCCAGCTCCCACAATCCATTAAAGTAGGTTATCTGAAAGTAAATGTACGACCCGTTTTCATAAATGCTCGACGCTGCTTCAACTGTCAAAAATTCGGCCATGGCTCTCAGAGTTGTTGCGGCCATAAAACCTGTTCCAAATACGCATCACGTAATAACTAATCAGAGAATTGCGACACTGCACTACAGTGTGCGAAATGTGAAGGGGATCATCCCGAGTGCTCGAGGTCGTGTCCGACCTAGAAGAAAGAAAGCGAGATAATAACGATAAAAACTAAAGAAAACATAACTTTCAAGGAAGCACGTCAGCGACTCAGACACAAGGCACATTACTCTTCACAGCAAGTAGCGCGACGGGGCGCTCCACCACGCCGGCATTCAGCACCTGCCTAGGCCACACACAGTGAGCCTGAGGCAGGTCCATCCGCGCCCCGGGCAGACGCAACGCAGACTGCCCTGCCAGCTTTGAAATAAGGAGCGCTAGCCCAAGGGTCGGCATCCCGCAGGACTTCCCCCCGCCGTGGGAGGCCTGAAACTAACACACCCGCGGCTCCTCCGCGGTCATCCAGCACCTCTGGTGAAGTGAAGGACATAACTCCCATTCCGCCCGCGTTGCAGCGGCGGAACAGCTATCTTGTGCGGAAATATGACAGAGCCCTGACTACGGGCCCAAAACTGAAGTAAATCTCATCGATTTCTACAGAAAACATAAAAACATGACTTTTCGAATACACTAACTGTAGGGGACTAATGAGTAATTACAGTTACATAACAGATATATTAGCCTCAGTGTTGGCAGTAGCTTTATGTCTTCAGGAAACTAATCTCGGTCCACAACACATAAATATCCTGAGACATTATAAAACTTTCCGACGGGATCGCGAGCAGGCAAATAGACTCTCGTGAGGCGTCGCAATTGTCGTCCAAAGCGGCGTCCCTGCTCAAGAAATCAAACTCAAAACAAAACTTGAGGCGGTTGCAGTCAGCATCGTCAGCTACAAAAGATTAACAATCTGTTCCGTATATCTTCCTCCACACTTACCACTAACTGTCCATCATCTACAAGAACTGGTCGATGAACTTCCAGAGCCATATCTGGTAGTTGGGGATTTTAACGCCTACTCCCCATTTTGGGGAAGCGAGCGCTGCCACTCTAGGGGCCAAACAATTGAATATTTTATCCTCACAACTAATGTACGTCTTTTAAATACAAAAAGACCACATAATGCTCCCCAGCCTCGGGGAAAATGAGCTGTTTAGATTTGTCATTTAGTTCACCGTCTGTTTTTAGTTAATTTAAATGGGATGTTATCGACAACCCATATGGCAGCGATCACCTTCCTGTACTTATCAGTTTAATATTGCCTTTCTTTTTAATATCACTGCTTTCACGAAACGGTTCCGGTGGTACCGGAGGCGGTACTGGTACGCTGCCTGTATCGTAGCGCATCGCTGCATTCGCGCTGCGGCTAACGCGGGCGTTGGTTTTTCCTGCCCAAGAATGCCTAGTAGCCGCTGATGGTCTGTGTAGATTGCGAAAATCCTGCCATACAGGTAGGGATGAAACCGTTTAAGCCCAAAAATCAAAGCTAATGCCTCGCGCTCACACTGCGCGTACTTTTCCTCAGCTGCCGTCAGCGTTCTGCACGCGAACGCAACCGGCCTTTCCTCGCCGTCAGCCGTTTCGTGGAAGGTAACAGCGCCCTACCCATACGCCGACGCGTCGCAAAGCATTGCTATCGGCTTATCTACATCGTAGAATGTCTGTACCTGGCTGCTCGCGTGCAGCTGTTTTGTCGCGGTAAAAATCCTGACTGCATTCCCTTGTCCATGACTATTTCTGACCATTCCTTAGTAGCCGATGCAGCGGCTCTGTGGCGGTGGAACAATTCCTAAAGAATTTAGCATAGAATTTCACCATGCCTAAGAAAGCCCCCAGTTCCGTAACAGTAGTGGGCTCGGGTGCCTCTGTGGGATAAATTCCCTCAGCGGTCACAGTGTGGCCCAAGTATGTCACGCTGTTTTGAAAGAAACAGCACTTGGCCATTTTCAGCACAATGTCATGCTCACGCAACCTGTTCAAGACACGTTCTAGTGTCTTTTGGCAGTCCGCCGTGTCCGACCCCTCCACGATTACATCATCAATGTAGCATCCAAAGTGTGGAATGCCCTTCAGCACCATATCCATCATCAACTGGAAAATCGCTGGTGCACTGGCCACACCATAGGGAAAGCGCTGAAATTCAAAAAGCCGTAAGCTGGTATTAATGGTCAAAAACGGTCATGACTCGGGTGTGAGGGACACCTGGTGATACGCTGTCGATAGGTCAAGGACACAGAACACCTTGAATCTAGCAATCAATGAATACAGGTCCTCTGGCTTGGGTAAGGGATAGGTATCGGTCTTCATGACCGGGTTTACGGTCATTTTGTAATACCCACACAGCCTGAGACTGGGTGTGAGGGACACCTGTTGATACGCTGTCGATAGGTCAAGGACACAGAATACCTGAATCCAGCAATTAATGAATACAGGTCCTCTGGCTTGGGTAAGGGATAGGTATCGGTCTTCATGACTGGGCTTACGGTCATTTTGTAATAACCACACAGCCTGAGACTACTGTCGTGTTTGGGGACAACTACTAACGGTGTTGCCCAGTCACTGTGCGAGACTTGGCGCAGAATTCCTTTTTCCATCATTGTGGTCAGCTGGTGTGTTACCTGTTTTCGAAGAGCCGGAGAAAACTGGGGCGCAACCAGCTTTCAGCACTATTTGCGCTTCAAACTTCTGTATTGTGCCCAGTGCGTCCGTAAATACGGAAGGGCAGCTCTTTTTCAGTGCTCGAACCCGATCTTAAGACGTAATTTGGCCAATTTCCGGCCAGTCAAGCTTTAGGCATTCTAGTCAATTCAACCCCAGGAGCGCTGGAAGTTTTTGCTGTGATCCTTGACGACTGTCCATGGTAAAGTGACTCTTTGGTTTTTCTACCTCACAAAGACCTCACACTGACGCTTAAGACGCATTCGTTCTGCCGTGGACGTGCGGAGAGACATTTTTGAGGGTTAGCATTTTACATGCGGGAAAAGGGACGCGTACACTCTCTCGGGCACATTTGTAACAGCCGCCCTTGTGTCAACCGGCATGCATAAGTCTTTCCCCTCAACTTCCACATTCACTTCGTAACACGAACGGTTCGAGTTTATGAAATGAAACACTTCGTGCTCATCCTCTTCATAAAAACATTCTACTGCATTCGTTCTCTTGAAACGAGTTTTCACGTACGGGCACATTTTCTGCAGATGTCTTTCTCTCTTACATTTTCGGCTCAGAAAGTTTTTGTACCAACACGCGTCAGACGAATGTCCTGTGCGGCACCTTACGCATTAGTCTTTTTTCCAGACTTGGTCCCTTTTCAGTTCTTTAGACCTCCCAAGTGAACGTCTGTTGACAACGTTCAGCGAAGCCTCTGTCTCCTGCTTGCATTGGCGCCGAGTTCCGTTCGGCTAGTTCCCTGTCGAGTGCGATCTTGCAAGCCCCTTCTAAAGTCAATTTCTCGGCGGCGAATAGGGCGCGCTGACTCTCTTCATTTGGTATGCTTGCAACCCCATACAAAAATGTCCTATGGATGGCTACAGACATTTGGCCCTAATAGCTATAAACCTTTCCTATTTCTATCTATAGCTGAAGATACAGGCTGATATATTTTTCTATAGAGAGCTTAAGACAGTTGTATGGTTCCAAAGCTATAGCTTTAGTGGCATAGATTTTTCAAAAGCTGGCAATAAGCACCTGTGTGTGTGCTTACAGACGTTCATAAAATGCAACAGACGGACATAGCTTTTTTCACAGACGGCAATAGGACGTTTTTGTATGGGACTAGCCTGTCACGCATGGCATCTTGCAAAAAGTGGCCGTATTCGCACTTCCTCGTTAAATGCTTCAACTCTACTATGAAGTCTTCGATACTGTCATGTTCATTCTGCACACGTCTGTTAAATTTACAGCGCTCCGCTATCACTGAGCTCTTGGGGCTGTAATGATCTTTCAGCAACTTCGAAACATCGGCGTAAGACTTTCCGCTCGGCGAAGCCGGCACAATCAGGCTCTTCAATACCTCGTACGCTTCTGGCCCTATCAGTGTTAGAAACACCGGCAACTTCTTTTCGTTGCTTACGTCGTTCGGCACCAGAAACTGCTCAAATCTTTCCAAGTTCGATTCAATGTTCTGTGTTTTGAGGTCGAACTGTGCTATCCTTCCTACACGCGACATTTCATGGCAGAAAGGAAAACTAGGTACTCATCCGCTTGGCTCCTTTGCGTATCCACTCGTTCGTCGTTGCTCCAAAGCGGCCCACAGGCCTTTTCAGAGGGCGTTCCATGCTGCCATGCGTCGGCAATTCCCGGCGTCATTCGGTAGTCCGGTTCGATGTGATGCCTCCGGGAGTATTACGTGCTTACTCGCTACGGTTTCAATCGCCAGTCGAAAGCTGTGCTTGTGCATTCCCTGCCTGAACCGCCAACCTGGCGCCTGCTGCTGCCTACGCGGTACGTATAGACACCCTCGTCGCCAGATGAAGTAACTTATCGCGATGGCATCCTGGGAACAAAAGCCGTTAATTCACGGGCATAGAATATACATATATAGCAGAAGGTGACGTCACGCACTCCAAACCGTGGCGACGATTCCGCGGCTGGTAGCGCGCTGATAGCGCGTGCTCATCGCGATCACGCGCTATAACTCTTTATGCTAACAAAACGAGACAAACCTGTTTGCGAATAATGCGGAGGTGAACTTACGGTTAACCACATCTTATTAACCTGTGCGAAACTGGAAAGACTAAGAAAAGAATACTTTATTCAATTTTATAACGTATACATTCCATTCCATCCTATAATGTTTTTGAAAAACTGTAAATTCGGATCAGTTGCTATGCTGGCTTTCAGTAGACCTCAGCCACTTTCTTACTGGTGAGAAGAAGGCTGGGATTTTTATTTTTTATTTGATTGGTTTGGAGCTTCAGGATCCTTGCCCAGCCTAGTATAGCAGCTGAGGCTACCTGACCTTTTTTAAGGCTTTTACTGTGCGCCATTTCCAAAATTCCTTCTCCTCTGTTATTAGTAGACAGTACATTCTTTCAGGCCATCTGCACCATCGATAATATTTCACATTTCTAAACATTCTACAGGAAACTTATTCTATACCTTGAGCTTGCCGCATGATGGCTTTAGCTGCCTGTGTGTCATAAAACCCAACACAACATTCCGAATAATCTAGTGGCCTCTACATCACACTGAGTGTGCCTGTAACGGTGCAGGCGTAGCAACCAGGAAAAAAAATGCTTTATAAAATTGACGACGGTGAAAGATATTGTAGCTCTTACAGCTGAGTTTGCCGTCGCAGTGGTCGTTTGGACCATTTCATTACTTACGACATTCCAAAAGAGCCATTTTGGTGCTTTATGTCGTCAACGAAAACACGATTTTTGTATGTTACGAATCTCAAAAGTTCAGGCGGTTTGGGAAATCTGAAGTCCCCGGTTGTGTCCACCTGTTTATGAAGCGATCCCGCCGTTTCCTTTTTATGACCGGGATGGTTTTATGCCCACTCGGCTTCGCGTGTGGCAGTCCTACCGTCATTGTTTGCGCCATAAAACAGTGATGCAGTGAAGCCACGGTCACATTTTAATGGGTGGTGAAGTGAAAACAGTGTCCTCACCTCACACATATAGAGCGCAACCTTCGTGCATCAAAGACAGGGTGTATGCCCAGTACCCTGAAAGCGTCAGGCCGCATAGGCCTAGAAACGTAGAATAATTGAAGCGAGATACGATTACTGAACTACATTATTACGTGAATACCAACACATGAACACTTGAGAACCTGGCACTGAAGGAAAGCATAATTACATTAGGTGCAATTTACACAGCTGAGTCGGTATTGTTTACCTTTCTCTCTACTTCGTGGAACTTATTACAGAGTTATTATTAACTTCATAGAATTTTTTCGTGACACTATTGCTTTCTCATGGGCTTCTTATTATGGAACAGTGTGTGTTTGCTGAGTATCTTGTCATCTTCAACAGCAGAAGCTCAGCAAAGCTATTTATGCACTGAGACCAATAATTATCTTCCTCCTTTTTTTAAGCCACCCTCCACTTAGCGGGCAGAAGTCTAATCAATACACGACTGCTGCTTCCGTAGCCTTCTTGTGGAAATCTTTGATCGGCATAGGATCCTCCGCACGTAATAAGCCGCTTCTTGTTTCAAGGCTCGGTGCCTCCTTCTGACCGCCAGAATAAAGGAATAGGCATGACTGCGTTTAAACATCAAGTTCAAATTAGTAAGGTACGACGAAAGAAGAGCTCCCTAAAAGGATCTCATTAATGAAGTCGAGTGCTGTGCACCGGCTGGCCATATACCTGCTATTGCAACGGCAAGAATGCACCTAATTGTGCTCACTCGGTGAGTATGGTTTTCGGCAGTTGATTTATTCACGACACCTAAGTGCCCTTTTCGTGCTCTCTTGTTCAAAGACACAGAAAAGAAAAAAAAGGATATCAGATGCAGACCTTGAGGCCTCTCATTTTACTGACAACATAACGTGCACCGATTTTTAAATATGTGAGTTGGCGAATTCCATAGAAAGACTAAAAAAAAAATAATCATGGCGTGCTTTCCTCAGAAATATTTTTCAGACAAGAAAATAGTAAAGTCGGCGGAAGATATCATTTGTTATGTTATTGCTTTAAGCCCATTAAAGTAGCAATGGTAGTGCGGCTATCATTGCAACCTCTCAATATCCGAGAAGGGTCAAAACCTTGTAAATGTTCACACATCGCATTAAAGGAAAGATACCGTAAGCCCCTCACTTTGCAACAGTAAATTTCGCTGATAAAAGTTTTCTTTTGCTGTGCATGTCGGGCTCAATGCGTAAGGAGATTATTCATGGAATGAAACAGGTGCTCGCTCTATTTCATTATGCTGTGCGATGCGGTGATCAAGCGGCCTTCGTTTAGAAAAATTCCAGAATCCTGCTTTCCTGCGCCTGACACTTCCAACAGCAGCACATCCATAGAACAACAGCAGTCTAAGCGACACAGGAAGTCGCTTACAAATCACAAAGGCGAACAGAAAAGATGGCTGTCATCTAATCGAATAGCTCACAGCCATAGACGATGGCTGCATTGTAGTAGCCGATGCATCACACTTCTCTTCAAAGCAGAGCACAAGAAACATAATAAGTAATCCCGTCTCAACTCCAAACATGTCGTATTGGGCTGTGTAGCCAGGCAAAGTGCTTGTCGCTATATATTCTCCGGTAGATTAAAAAGAACCTTGTTTACAGGCTATCTATCAGTTTTTCTGATGCGAAGGTTTTAAAACTTGGGCCTGTTAAGCCATCTCTTTTAGGTTGTAGGAAAATTTATTTGTGCTAGTTTTTAAGGTATCCGTGCCCACAATCGCGGCAAGCTTCGACAATATGATAGTCTACGACATTGAGACCACCGACGCGTCATACTATAAAAGGCTGAGAATAAACGAAAGAATTTAATTATCTCGCGGGAAAGTATTTGCAAGCGGCCAGCAGTGATGGGAGCTTACGCTTAACAGGATATGTTGGTTTATGCTAGAGTACCCTGTACCTTGCTGCATCTGTGTCCAGCAAACATCGGCTTTAAATTGTGTATTTCGGCTCTCTGTTCCTTCTTTCTGGGTTGTCATTTTTTCTCTTTTGAATGTTCAACGTAGTCAATGCATTATTGTAAGGTGTAACGATCAGACAAAGTGATGAATTTTAAAAAGCAAAAATCAAACTGATTTCTTGAAAGGCTGTATTAAAATAATTATCAAGGTTAACAGTTAAGAATGCATCACACATTCCGCCGCGAGGTGTGGCCTGCTTGAAATATTATGAGCTCGCAGACAACTGTGCATGCGTATTCTGATTGAGAACGCGAATATACGCAAAGAAATTTCTCTTCAAGAGTCGCATTATTGTATTCCCCGCCTTTCTTTAGTACACTCTGATTCTTCACTGAGACACCTCAGAATAAAAATAAAATCCAAGTGCCGTGTTACTCTTCTAAGCAATGATACGCGGGTTTTTGCATATGTTCATCACTGATTTGAGTTTTCAAAAACTTTTTTTCCAGCCGAGAAACCACCTTCTGGGAGTCCCAATGGTAATTTTCTTTTTTATATAATTGCTTTGAAATTTTTGCATCTAATTATGATTTAGCCAGCTGGTATCTGTACCTTGCATGGACGATTTGTAACTTTGAAGTGGCTCTTCGTGAAAGAGGGGCCATCAAATTTTCTACGAGAGGAAGTAACACTCATGTGAACCGTAACTCACTTTAGCCATTACTCTGGCACAGAACCAAAGAAAGCGCTTCGAATTATATTCATACCACCGGAGTGTCAGAGCGCTGCAGTGAAAGAATTTTTTGTGGAAGAAATTTACTACCGTGAAAGATATAATTAAATTGTATGCTCCAAATTTATCATACCAGGAGGCCGCGTAGCCTCAAAGTTTTTACCGCTGATAATTTTTCTGTGGACATTTTTGTTATATTGTGTTTATGTATGGTAATATGTTGCATTTTTTTTCGTCTAGGTGCCTTTTTATAGATAAAGACACAATTTTGATTCTTTAATATGTTTTCTTGTTAACCTCTGTTTCCTACGGAAGGAATGAAATATTTGCGGCAATGAAAAATGAAGCATAATATAATACAAAAATATAATAGAATAGCATAAAATAATAAAGAATAATCCAATGTCTCTGCACACTTCCTATTGCGTGTACTTATACATCTACACGATATTCGTTGCTTAAACGCTAAATTTCATTTTCTTTCAGTTTAGCCCGAGATATATTGGCTCATTTTGTAAGCACATATGCCTGTCCGCATACCTTACCGCGATACTGGAGAATCTAATATATCGAGTAAAAACAGGCATTGCATACAATAAATTTCTATTACCTCATGTTCAGGTTTTTTATTTTGTAGTTTGTCCTTATACTTTAGGTGTCGAAATGGAAATGATTCGGCTGCAGTTCATGCATAAAGGATTCCAGGGTATTCAGGCGTCGTTTCTATGCTGCGTCATTTTAGAGTAAACTTTGCAAGCCTTTCTAAGTGCCGCTGTCTTTTTCGCAAGTACAGAGACGCTAAACATTTTAGTTTGTTGAAGAATGAGTGCCTGCAAAAAAATCACTTTAATGGCGCTTGTCTTGCGCTGATGCTTTTAGCTTACTAAATACTATCGGATTGGTGGCATAGTCGAAGCCCGTGGTGCATAGTCATTAACATCTCAAGGGAACACTTTCATAACGGGCGATTCAATAAGGATGGCATTGTCGCTTTTGCCAGAACTTACGGCCCCCACCACACTCTTGGGCTTTTATGCTGCGTGAACGAGCAGTGGAGTGTCAACGTGGGTTTTTGAAGATAAAAGGGTAAGAAAGGAAAATGTTACGATTCCACGCGACAGATTAACGGCCATCGTTGGTTCGGTCATAAGAGTATACATTAAACAAAAAGACCTTTTGATTTCTCGTTAAAATAACTAACCTGACGTGCATCTGCGCGCTCTTGGTTGTCATGCGCTCTATAGTTTGTTTTTTTTACTTTGTGGGTGAGAATATCAGTTTGCGAGGTCTATGTACCTCCTCTGATCAGGAAGCACTTGAAGAAGATTCGAGCCCGCCCACTGCGCGGTATGAAGTGCACGTTTTTTATTCAGCACGTCCTCGGCGTGCATGATGGCTGTGGACTGAGGCCACTGGACCGAGGTCTATGCTTATTGAGGCATTCTGGGCATAATGAACGCCGTTCCTTCGTGCAGTCAAGAGCCTGTTGACCCTCAGGTGGTGCGTAGTGTCCAGGTGCCACCGTCGCTGTTGCTTGGCACGGCAGATACTACATCAACGACTTCAGCAATTACTGAGTGCAATAAGCTCCAGAGAAAAAGCCTTACCTTCAGGGAAGCAGCCTTCATGATGAAAGAACCTCTCCCATTAAAAAAATGTGACTTGAAGCCTGTAGCGTTATTTTGACAAGTGAATCTAGCGAGAGTCTTCTCAGAGGTTGCTTTGAGCCGCAATATATATATATATATATATATATATATATATATATATATATATATATATATATATATATATATATATATATATATATATATATATATATATATATATATATATATATATATATAGAACGTAAGTGGTAGGTAGAAGCAAAATGGCTATGGAAAACAAGAAGGTGACGATTCATGCTAATGTAGGCTCCTTTGTCGTATAGCGTTAGTACTTTTTTGGATATAGGAATTTTGGTAACGCTGGTCGAAGCGGTAGTGTGACGTACAACGTGGTCACTAAGACCCGTAATGTACGAAGGAGCACAGAATTCGTCAGGGTGAGTGGTCAAAATAAGGTCAAGAATGTTTGATGTATGGTCAGTCATGCGGGTGGGCTCTGAAAAATTTGAGAGAGGCCGATAGTTAAGCATGTGTTTAGGAATCCACTAGATGCCTGATTTTTTGTTAGGGTGCGGGACATGCCATTCCAATCTATGGACGGAAAGTTGAAATCGCCGATAAGCAAAATGGGGGTGCGGGGCTAAGATGAGATTAGCGAATCGAGCCTGTCATGAAAGACCGTTATGACTGAACTGTCCATATCAGGCGATCGAGAGCATATACCGATGAGTACGCGAGGGGATGAATCATGACAGCACACCCAAATCATTTCCAACGAGGTTACTAGGTCAACAATGGAACATTTTAGAAGGCGCTTGGAAGCGATAAGAACGCCGCTGCTACGGCAGGCGTCAGGTCTGTCTTTTCGAAATATATCAGTCAGGAAGTTGGGGTCGGATTTCGGAATCTAAGATAGATGAATTTAGCCATGTTTCAGTTAGCAGAACGACGTTACGAGATGAGCTGATAAGACTACATAAAGAATCATGCTTTGGTATTAGACTGCGAATGTTAGTGCAAAAAAGCGAGAGATGATCGTTTTTGGACTGTACATTACTGCTGAGGGGGAGTTGGTGGCTGCTATGATTTACGTTCGGACACTTTCTCCTCGGTGCGATCAAAGATGTACGTTTTACCATTAGAGACTAGCATATACTCGTATTACCAAATGCACAAACCGGCAACTGGAAAAATCGTTCATTGCATAAATTTATTCACCATGGTTGAAGGAAAACTGATTGTGAAAGCGGAAGAAAATGGTCATTACTTATGCGCAAGCTTTATTTTAGTGGTTAAGAAAAATACGAAATGGCAGTGGTACGGTCGCTTTCCTTGAACCGAAGGTGATGTATGACACAGTCAAATTAAAGAAGTGTAATTTCAATGAAATCACCAAATTTAAGTCGCAAGAGAAAAGATCCCTAACCGTCTAAAGACAGGGGCTTTGTACAAAATGTGAACTTATATTGCTGATGAAGAAACGAAAAGAAACTTCTATGTAGCTCACCAAGGATGGACGCTACTTAAAAATGCGGCCGCACAGAAATGAGCAAACGTGAGCAAACCGCATTGAAAACGCAATGCGAGTCGCCTCATTTCTTTCCACTACCGAAGGCACTTTTCGCCTACGACACGTAGAAAGCAATAAATGGACCTAAGAAGCCATTTGCATTTCGTGTAAATGTAGAGTGTTACATGAAGTCTGCCTCTGTCGCCAGCTGCAAGCTTGCTCAGATGTGACAAATACATGAGGGAGGCAGGTACCTGCTGCTCTCTCTTAAAAGCCGGAGGACAAAACGCTGCGCATGCTCATCTGCTCTCAATATTAGGGTATCAAGGAGAGTAATGTCTGCGACTTATTGTTATCTTAGACACCTTGCGTGAATATAGTTGGTACCTGGCGTCACTGCATTTGGGTGCTACGCCAGAAAGGAGTAGGTTGCGTGAATACGGTAGTCAGGCGGCTTCATAGTCTATAGACTGTGCATAGACAAAAGTCTACTAAAGTGTATGGCCATAAATCTACATATTGTCTATAGACTCTCTATAGGATTTGAATTGACTGTTTTCTAAGGTTCGTCCATGTAGTCTGTATATATTATAGACCGAAATCAATGGAGAATCTATTAAGTGTCTAAAGAAGTTTTTGTAAAAGTGAGCCACCTCCGCTGAAGTATTTGTGCGAAGGCATTCGATGCTTGAGGTCCACTCTCTGAGTCATGAAAAACAGAGACAGGCTTTAAATCTTTAGCTTTGCAATTTGATAAAGGTGCCTCATTTTTGCTATTTATGCTGAAATAACAAAAATTTATTAACTCCAGATCGACAAAAGTTTCAACAGTTCGCAGCAACGATTAGCGAGGCTTAACTAGATGTGCAGAGCAACCGCAGGAGGTTTGTTATGAATATAAGACAATGTTGTTCAAAAATACTGTCCAAAGGGTCTCTTTCTAAGCCGTGTTGTGGTCTTCTTGTAGCTTTCCTGAAATTCCCGAGTTACACGGAGTGAGAACATCTGCCGCCACTTTCAAAAGGTTTAGAAAGCTGGCGATCTATAACGACCAACGCGACATAGCCCAGAAGCAAACGGCTTAAGACCTAAACTTTTGAGAAAAGCTGTAACTACAATCTAGAGCTCATCGATGGATATCTATTTGATACTTTTCATTGCCAGGAATCTTTCTAGTGTTTCTTTGTTCATTCTTCAAAGCTACCGCCATGACTTTTTATCACTTTGTGGATGCAAGACGCGACCAGATTTACCTCGATTGATCGTATCCAGGCGGAGCCGATTCTACCATGTTCCAGAATGTTCTAGTAACTTCGCTATTAGCTTTAAATTGAGCACGGCCGACAGCGGCGGGCCATTCGGTTCGAGACCGCCGAGCACGCTTGTCGCTTCGCCGCCGCCGATTGATTCATACCATTATGGGCGCAGACCAGCCGAATAAATAGTTTTTTTTTAAGAACACTGGACTGTCCCTTCTCTCTGCTTCGACTGCCGTCACCACTACGTGACAATATGGTCATTGTCTGAGGAAGATATATCCTGAGCTCAACGCGAGTAGCCGTAACTTCTCCTCGTGCCTTATATCTTTCATAATGAGAGTAGTCAAGTGCCCCCTGTCTGAGACGTCGGTAGTTAAGGTGCTGGTTCCAGTAATGGCTCGTGGTTTTGATGGTCTACACTCGTTAGCTGTATTGCCTAGATAAGCAGAACTTGGCATTTGGCTTATCAAGACCAGTGAGGCAATCATTTCAAAACCGCTGAATCCCATCAGTCACTCTGAAATCCAGCGAAGAAGGCGAGAGATAGAGCCTCTTGTGACTGTTACAGGGCTTTTTTTATTTTGATAACGTCTTCTCCCACTAAGGCCCAGTGCCCAAGTGAGCAGTTAGCGCCCTTTCTGCCTCCATATAAACTTCTCCAACTCGAAAGCCTTAACGTGCGCTGGCTCAGACGCTTTTACAAAACTGGTTGATGATGTCCCCCAAGCTGTTTTAGGACGCGCAGAAATAATAAAGTGGCGCCAAAGGAGATCCCTAATTAAAGACAAAAGCAAGCCTAAACGAGTTCTAACCGAAGTCACTGAACACAATCCTAATTATATAAAAAAAAAATGACAGAGAATGTTTGCTGCATTCTAATCAGGACGAAAGCACGTATTTCTGATACGTAGAAGACGACGATGAGCCGGCAGTGCCGCGGAACGGAGCGCTCGCTCTAGACCATCTGGACACGCTATAGGCATTGCTCGGGTCTTAACCGCCGTATTAGTGGCACGTAGAGGACAACAATGAGCGGACAGTGACGAGGGAGCGTGCTTTCGAACTGTTTCATGGCTTGCGTCTTGGCCACTGCCCCGTAGGGGGTATGTGCCATCTTTATTTGAGGCCAACCAACCAACTTTCGAACCATCAGCCGTACAGCGCCCCAACTCAGCAGCGTCACCTAGCGGAATAGAGAAATAGAATAGAGAATAGAGAAACTTCACAGAAGTGTAAGTGCACAATTAATACCGCAGTCCACCTTTACTTCTGTGCGCTTCAGGCAATAAAAAAAAAGTTGCCTCTGTGGCGCAAATGATTACGGCACTGCTTATGAAAGAGTAAAATAGTAGTTCAAACCTAAAATTTACATAAAAGCTTTTCGCGGTTTATTCTTTTTTTTTGTATTCACACCACTCATACCATTTGCAATTTTTCCCTGGGGCTTGTGTTGGCTTTTAGGTCGCATTCTGAGATGCGAGCGGAAATCTCTGTTTAAGCCACTTATAGAAACCAGTTTACTGGTCTGTTTCTTTATTTGAACGAGCAGTTATTGCACCCCGCAAATAATTTGCCATTTCTCGTCGCGGTGTATGTTACTTTTTAAACAGGTTAGTTGCGTGATGAGCTTTGGAGCAAAAATCTCCGTTTAAAAAGATTTTATACCTTCAAGGAGACAAGATCAGGAGGGGGTGCGCTGTATCTTTGACGGCATGGAAATACGCGCCGCGGGACGGAGCCCTCGTGCTTGGCCAGCTGCGAACTGACAACGAACGGTTTTGCTCTGGGTTGGCACCCATCAGATTGAAGTTTGGGCACTAAATTGTGGTAGTCATTTTAAAGCGACAGAGTTATAGGCCCCGTTCGCCAGAGAATCCGATTGCGGCGATGTCGGCCCGGCGTCGGCGTTGCGAGCGAAAAATCACGCGCATGACTCTGGCAGGTGGTCCCTACAGAGAGCAACCTAGGAGGCAGGTGGACCACCTAGGTCACGTGACTTTACGACATCATAACAGCTTGCCCAGGGGATAGTAAGCAAACTTCCCACCGTGGCAGATGGCAGATAAATTAATAACTAGTCGCTCGGGAAGAGCAACCCGGGTCGCCCAATAAGGCCCACCGCTGGGAGCACCTGCCAGCGCGGGGCGGTGGCGTATCGATTAACAACTGCACCACTGCACCAGGAGGGGTATCAGGACCGCCAGAAATCTATGAATGCAAAGTATAGAATGACCTTCTGCATATATGGGAATTAAGTAATTACGCTATCGTGTCATACCCTGAAGCCAGAACTGAACTGTCCCCTCCCATTTTTGCTTTTTAATTTAGTACCAGCGACGAAACGTAGTTTTGAGACACTGCTGGATACTGATAAATCTGCGACAATCAATAATTTCAGCGCTTGCTTTATTGCTCTTTCACAAAATTTTCTAGTGCTTCGCGCTCTCTGTCTTATTGCTGTCGAAGTTGCGATGTGAGACATGATGTCTCCAAATATTTTTACTCCCCACTCTTCACTTTTGAAGGCGTTTCTCTTTATTAATCTACCAAAACCTGGCACTTGGTACTGGAGGCATATTCTCTTTCATTGTTGGCTTATTTACGATTCCTGCGCTCCCTTTACTTATTCCGGTCTGATGAGCATAACAAGAATCTCCGATTTACTGATGATGTTGCATTGGAAAGTAACTTTGGGAACAGATCGCAAACCTCGACCGAGGAAACAGATAATCAAAACAGAACAGTGGGTCGAAAATTCAATACAGACAAATAACGTAATGCGCAACTATCTCGAAAGGAAACACCCATTCACGACAGACCGCGAAGCATGTGACGGAGCACGGGAATACTTCTGCAGAGGGCTGGTGGAGGCTGCAGACCCAGAACCCGAGTATGAAATAACTAAGATAATAAGAACAAAGTGGTGCGTATTTTGCAAGTGCACTCTAATCGTGAATGGCAGTTTCTAGTACCCCTCGTAAAGAATCTGGTTAAAATATGGGCATCTTGACGGTACTCACCTAATGGACAGAAATGTGCAGGCGAGCAAAACGGCTCAATTTTAATTGAGGACAGAACAGTGAGCTGTGTAATCAACCGCAATGAAAAGTGTGCCATCAAGCAACAGGAAGAAAGCAAGTTAGTGAAAAAAACGCGAGATAATGATATCTTGGGAGAAAGCAAGAAGAAATGCGCATGGGCAGGGTAGGCAGTGCGAAGGCATGGTCAGCGATGGTTGGTAAAAGTAACACAAAGGATTCCAAGAGTAGGCAAGCGTAGGAGGGAGAGGCAGAGAGTCAGGTCGACTCATGAGATTATGAAGTTTGTGTTGATGAGGTGGCCGCTGTTCTCAAAGGGCAGGCTCAATTAGAAAAATATGGGAGAGGCCTGATGCCGGTAGTGGACGCAGTTAGGATGTGGGTGCTGCTGCTGCTGCTGTTGCTGCTGCTGCTGCTGCTGCTGCTGCTGCTGATGATGATGATGATATCGCTGCCTTACGGAGCGGCGGTTGGTACAAAATGAATCATCATCAACTCATAAATGCGAATGCATGATGTAATCTCAGACTGCTCGAACCATACCATGCTTCCTTAAAAATTTTCACTTTTCTGGGCATTTAAAACATCTTGCCTCTAAAGCGGCACCTTTCACCATAGATTTTCACTTCGCAGCATTTGCAACTAAATTACACCTTTAGGAACCGCCATTATATTATGCCGGATGAAACAAAAACTTGCTGACTTTCACGCCTACTTTAGCCGTGTTCACCTTCCTGGCGCTGTTTATACCTTCGTTTTTAGAAAAAGCGTTTTTTTAAAGATGCAGAAAATGGCTTTCACATGCAAGAACTGCTGCACAACCTTTCGCAAGCAAGAAGCTAAAGGATTTACGGCTCTGCTGGGCGGTCAGCCTTAGATTTGCTGTAAGCAGCTCCTTTTTCTGAGAGCCATTCTCTAACAACAGCTTCTTCATGACATTTTTCATAACATATTTTTAATATAACAATTGTTAATCTAACACAGGCATAAACCGCGAAAAGTATATTGAGGCACCAAATTATATATCGAAGCGACTGGACCACGATTTCAATGTCAGGGAATTTTTTGTAGGCGTGACGTCTTACGTTACTCTTTTTTTTGTTAGAACTGTGCGAGAATGGAACAGTTTGCCATCAAGCCCTGTGTGTATTCCGATTAACAATGCTTTTTAACCATGCGTTGGCATAATATATAAAGTGACAGTTCACGTTTGTAGCCCCCTGGCTGTAATGCCCTACGGGCGATGCAGGTATCCAATAAATAAATAATAAAATCTTTGGCTGCACTTATAAAATCTCTTCACAACCAGATGAACTATATTCTAAACATTATGTGCAGGCTTCTTAATACAATTTTCGCCCTATAAATGTCATAGCTGCTCAAGGTTTACAGTGAACTTATTTGTCATAAAGTTGTGTATTCAGCGCCGGTGCTACATTGATGGTCGAGAACTTCGGAGGAGCAGTTGCAAAAACTTATAGCTAGGGGCCCTCGTGTGTCTTTGGGTGCTCATCAAGGGAATTCCAGTTTTAGGATCATTCCAGATGCATGGCGGTTTTCTAATAAAGTGCTGCAATCGTAAAAAATTTGAACGCACAATTTCCATCTGATGCTCTTGGATGAAAGCCACCAATAAGTTTCCGCGCTACAAGTGCTAAATAAACCCTACATAAGTTTTCCTGGACCACCGCCAACTTCTGCCAAATTGAATATTTTGGAAAGGTTGTAGAACCAATCCACACAGGACATCTAGTGACCCCTGTAATAGGGTTTCATGACGAAGATATTTTTTTGCTATACAGCTACAACTTTACCAGACATATTTGCATAGATTGATATGCATGCTGCTGTCTGGGTTGTTCAAACTTTATCTGCATCCTAATGTGTAATAACAGAAGAGAAGAAAACACGCGCATTTACATTTACACACGCAACACCACTACAGACTCTAACAATTTACAATATTTATTTGGGCCTGGAATCCATACCGTCGCCAAGAAATCCGCCTATTCGAGTAAGTTTCAGTGACCTACAGCCCAGGCTAAAATCTCGCGGTAGGTATAGTTCAATACCTACGAACGCTAAGCTGGTGTGGGAAGTACTTAAAGAATTTTTGCAGGCTACGAAAACCAGCATATTATAGTGTCTCAAATAGAAATTGCGTTATTCCTGGAGGCGCCGAGGAGGACGCAGAACCTCGGTAAGCCCACACTGATACCATCGCATCTGACTTTCCGTCTTCGGAATGTGAACTGCGAATTTTTCGATGTCAGTGTATAGATTTATCACCAATAATATACTGTTCAACTTAAATGATAGAAATTCTGACCCATATTTTATGGATGCATTGTTTCAGCTTAGGATTTGACTCTCTGTGAAAAGAAGTTCGGAAACTTTCATTCAATGCATGGTTCACTGCGCTGACATTATCAGCTGAAGAGTGCAGTGATTGTCTGCAAGTCAATCCGGCATTGTACATTATTGTGCCTGTGATCATAACCATACATGATTATCTGAAAAGCAATCATATGTTTGACGTTCATGTGTCTCTGATTATGGCCGTATTCTTACGTTAGTTTATCTTCGGCTATTTTTACATGATGCCCTCGCCTTTTGCAGTGCTCGATGGTCTGTATATATTGCTACGTTCTTATGTTCCACCCTTGGCGGTATATTTTTAATACATTGATAGGTTACCTGCGTTTACTGTGATTGTTCTTGCTCACTGTTTATTGATATTTGCTATTTTTGTTATTGTTAGCATTTCTCGTCGAAGAATGCTGTTTTCTACGTAGCAATTTTTGCGGGGATTTTGCTGCGCTTTGTGTATTTTTGTGGCGTCAGTCCTACCGATTTCCTCTCATATGTGAAAACGACTGGCAAGCCCCGCTATCGGGCACCAAGCCCCCTTTCATCTATGAAAATAAAGACTTCAGGTTAGACTTCATTGTTAACGACCCTTATTTTGAACTTTTTTATGTGTCTTCTACACCGTCATTCAGAGAACAAAAGGCCCACCAGATAAATATATATATATATAAAAATTTTCAACCCTGTCCTGTGGGGCATGGCAGTTAGGTTAAAGTAAGAGGCTATACCGTGGTCCTGTATCCAGAGAACGGCTGTTAAAAATTAGGCGTTGGTCGAATTGAAAATAAACGCAAGCCATTGGTTGGCTTTCTGGTTTTATGGCGGTTTAACGTCCCAAAGCGACTCAGGCTATGAGAGACGCCGTAGTGAAGGGCTCCGGAAATTTCTACCACCTGGGGTTCTTTAACGTGCTCTGACATCGTACAGTAAACGGGCCTCTAGAATTTCGCCTCCATCGAAATTCGACCGCCGCGGCCGGGATCGGACCCGCGTCTTTCGGGCCAGCAGCCGAGCGCCATAACCACTCGGCCACCGCGGCGGCTGTAAGCCATTACGAATGCAGGGTCGCGGATAGCCCAAGTGCATATCTAAAAAATAAACAAATTAGTGTGAGTACGAAAACTTGCCTAAACAACTGACTTATAGAATCTAGATAAGTCGTTAAACCAGGCAAGAAGGGAATATTAGAGCATTGCAAGGTAATGCCAAGGAAATGGTTGTTGTTCAAGGCAAAAATTACTGGATTACCCTCGCTATAGTAGCACACACGCAACTTATGCTGGAGTCCTCACGAAAATTCACGTTTTGCATCTGTTAATGTCCACAAATCTCGAGGCTTTATTCAAACTGCCGTCTAACGTTAAGACAGCAGAAGACAGGCTCAAAAGAGAGCCTTACGGAGCATTATTCAGGGCATAGCTGTATGGCTAATTGTTGTGTTAGCCGATTTTAAATTGCTTAACTCGGAATAGGCGCCACGTGGCTCCAATAAAGCAGGCCTTTAAAAAATTGTTGACTCAGTATTTCTCAGCAGATTATTGGTAGCAAGAACCTCTCAAGGCAGCAACATGCTGCTTATTATAATTTCGTCTTAATGTTGTATGCTTTATGGTTTATGGGGGTTTAACGTCCCAAACCGCCGTAAACCATAAACCAAACCAAACCAAAAGGAAATTAGAACGAACAGCGTTTTGCTACTTTCAGAGCGTCTTGCTACAAATAATGTCTGTTGAGAAATCTTGCCTTGACGATTTTTTAAATGCTGCTCCGTTGCTGCCACGTGGCGCGCATTTCGAGTTCAGCTATTTACAATGAAATAAGAGCTGAATTACCCGCTGTTTATTGAGGCGTGAAGTTTCTTGCTCCCAACATAGGCAGCCACATGAAAGAGTATTCCCATTACTTTATTTTTCGGTCAATATTTTTTTCCCGAGATGAGCGAGTGTCTAGCGACCCGTATGTCTCAAAGAGAGCTCACAGACGGAAAGACCATTCACCTAGGAGGAAAAATTCAAGAGTTATATTACTTGCTGCAGAGTGCCCAGACACACGAGCCGAACACAGCAGGTTGCAAAGCACGTCTCAGAAGCAAATGACGCTACACTGTCCGGTAACCAGTGATACTTAGTGCCGTGTCTATCAGTGTGTGCACAGTTTTGGTGGGTATCTTTGTATTGTCAAACTTTACTGTTGGTCTCATGAGTACTCTGAAGGAATTCTGCAAGGCTGGTGTTGGGGAAACAAAGACTGGCTTATCAGAGGCGGTTCTTACCTTCTTTGCCGCTGGTGCGCTAAATGGCGGCCCTAGTAGTTTGTGCGCCCGGATGTCCGTTGCGAGGTGTCAGGGGTGACCTCTTGTTGCACCTCCATAGCCTTGTTGCTCCTGCATCTTCACGTTCCTCTGCGACTAGTTGTTGGCTCATTACCGCAACCGGAGGCGGTCATGTAAACGCCCGGTCTGGTACTTGCCGTTGTATTTGCAGAGGTCGCAGCGACGGCCTGAGGGTCCAATGGCGCTAATAAGTCATTTACATGAAGTCAGTGTTGCCAAAGCTACATTGGATGACCATTTACATTCGCTAAAACATGCGACTTCGCTCTCCATAATCCCCTAGATCGCACTCATGTATCCTTCAGGTTAGGTCTGGACTGAGAGGGGTGCCAGCCTCGAAAATTCTTATGACTGAAAAATCTAAAGCTTTACTCCAGCACGCGCATATGTTTAGAACCCCCCCCACCGGTTCCTTTGAAGCTAGGCGGCTCGGAAGCTGGATCTGGAATAGCACACGAATAATTTCTCGAGGATACGGCTTTCCCTTTCCTTATCGCCAGAATTTTATGTCAGCGACTACTAGGATTTCTGCTTAAGCCTGATTATTAATAATAATGAATGCTCATAAAACGACTGATTACCCAACGCTATCAGAACTATCATCACATCAAAGCGTTTTATTTTGGCGCTGTAGCCAGTCATGTTATGCAGAGTGACAGAAAATGTAAGCACCTGCGAATGCTTGAGTCAAAAGATTCGAATGTGGGCGGAACAAGACAGCCCATTTATGGGCAGTCCTACTCACCACAACAGAGGCTTCATTCTCAATGAGGTTTTTAAAGGCAACGCTTTTTGTATCACCCAAAACTACTTTTAAAAACAAGGCTTCCGCAGCGTGCTGCACCAATGAAATAAATTCCGACGTATGTCACGTTGCACACCCTTTCTCGATTCTAAATATTTTCTTACAGGACCTACTGGTGGACAGCTTCAAAGGACAGCACACGGTCGTCAGAATGCGAGGCGCTATGAAATGTTTCTGGCCGGGAAAATTTGTGTTTAATGGCGCTAATATTTGGCCTTCAGTACAGTAGCTTAACGGCGCTGCTATAGCACCATTAGTTAAACAGTCAATTCTGCCAATCATTGACTTAACTTAAACTGTAGACGGAAAATCTCAGTTCTAGAAAAACTCAGTGCAATTTCTCGTTTGAAAAGACGGTGCAGGAAACACATCAAGACAGAGTGTAGATGTCTTTTCAGCATTCTTTCCTTTGTACCTTTAGATACGGTGCAATAGGCCAAAACACAATATGCGCAGCGAGTTGCGTGTTTTGGGCAGCAAAACGTGATGGGCCGTGGCTTGTGTCAAGCAAGGTGTGCTAAAATCTATTGCGTTTTTAAAAATCAACAACACAAGCTTCTTGGCACAGGCCGAGAGCTGACAGTTACTGCCCTGTTTTCAAGTGGCAGCCCACGTTCCCAGTTTAACTGTGCCGCCTCTTGACTCGACACTCTTGTTATTTAAAACAGTTGATCTAACTCTATGGCCATCACATTACGTTTATCCTTCAGCGACCGCGTTATGGGATAACAGGAACATGCAGGTATGCTTGGAGAATTCCGGACGGGGTGACTGAGTGTGTTTTTCGCTGGAGGGCAGCAACATGAAAACGTCTCCTTTGAAAACCTGTGTCCTTGCTGCAGCCTCCCTACCGCTATCCTGCCTGCGGTGGTTGCGTCCGCCCCAGGGTTTCCCCACTGTACCTGTGGTGACAGCTGGTCGGGGCCTTCAGCTTGCGCGACGCTGAAATCCACGGTGGTTGATGGCTTGTACCCTCCGTAGTAAGCACAACGATCAAGTGAAACCCTGTGCCAATGCTTATCCGAGGCTCCACAAGGACAAGTGCAGCCCGCACCTACAGCGTTGCTTTTCTGTGTTTACACGTTAGCTGCATCTATTTATGTGGTCGCGCTGAATAAGCGCGCTGGCTAGCAAAATGACCGGTAGAAGACAATGGATTCTATCAATTGGGGCAATCCGCCACGAACCCCCGTTTTTCGTTGGAAACGCCTTGCTTGCATTTGTATCACGAGTGCTCAAGTGCTATATAAGTGGTATAACGCTTCGCCAGGTTTCCCCGAATTATCGTATACCCGAGATTTCGTAACATCGCGGCTACGCACGTTGGTAATTCGTGGCTTTCAACAAGTGCCACCCTTGGAAGGTTTGAGATTGGCTGGACAAAACCTGATCAGACCTGCTATCTGTACAGGTACTCCCAAATTATCGTGAAAAGGGCAGGCACGCAGATAAAGAATTTGTAGCTGTGCTCGCTGCATTACTGAAGCATGCCTCACTGTTTCGAGGACGTCAACCGGAAAAGGATTGAAAAAATCGCATGTGATCTTGTTGCACTCACCGGAGGCAATTGTGTCGATGGTAGACAAGGGGCCTTTTAACGCCATCGCCAAAGGACGCAACGGCCTCGCTGAAAGCCGCAGGATTTTGAAGTCGATTACGGAAAATTTTGCCTTTAATTACGGTGTCGTGGAGCGTTTATAGAATGTCGTTTGGCCACTGCTTTCGTAAGCGCCCAATGTTTTGTTCACTCGCATGGCAGCCCGAAAGTTCCGCTTCTCTCCGCGTTCAACAGGTGGCCCCACAACGCTTTCAAAATGGCGGCATCGAAATTTATTTCCTGTTCAGGTCTGTAACTGGCACGCTTAGAGCATTTTTTCTAGACACAATATGAAAACGCATTTTTTTATTCTAGAAGTGTGCCATGAGGCAAATTTCAGAAAGGGGAATGGAAAGCATGAGATAGAAAGTTAAAACAAGGAGGGAAGACCAGTTTGGCTGAGGCAGTCGAACAGGGTTGTCGGTGAAGTGATTGCTCAGAGCCCACTTCGCATAGTCACATTCGCGGTGCCACCGCAGGCCCACCTCCCGGAGGAGCCGTTTTCAAATAGGAGCCGTCGCTGAGCACTTCCACAGCATGTGCCACAAATCACAAAGTACAATCTAGGGTAGACGTTTTGTTCGACGTCGGCCCTGGAAGGAAATTTTCCTCCCAGCAGCACTCCTCACATTTCATAAAGCTGTCAGCATAATGAATTTTAGTTGTTTCAGTGTTGAATACAAGCGAGCCAGATTGCAACAATGAAGGGATGTACTCGAAAATTGCATAAAACAGCACTTTAATAGCAAGTACGTCATTCTAAGCGAATGCCGGCCATTTTATCAAGATAGCATTCATGGTTCCGCTCAGCGGGGAAACACCATATATGGCGCTGGCATGTCGAGAAAATCTGGGTTGGTCGAGGGGGGCTTGAGGTGACCACTGCGCATTCCTTAAATGGCGTCATTGCAAGTGATATTGTCATAGCACTCAAGTCGGAAACTTGATGTCATAATTGACTTGAACCGCATCTATATTTAATTCCAATGATGAAATTTTATCAATGTTCAACGTGGAAAAGCCATCATGAAGAGCTTTCAAAAGCGTTGCTCTCACATTCGACGCCGTGAGCTATAATGACCGTTATGAAGTTTGGAAACAGTGCTCGCCTTAGATTTTGAGCGCCTTGAAATTAGTAGTTTATTCCTGTGTCTTCAAACAGAAGAAAAAACTTGATTGGCCAATTTTAGTAAAATACTCGTCTTTTCGTTGTCCTTTATCAGGTCAATATCTCCTGCTCTACCTTAGGAACAACCTCCATAGATTGCTGTGAAATATTTTCCGCAGCCTTTACATAAATTTTATATTAATTAATTTTAAACAACTGGTATTTTGTAAGAAAAACCCGCACATCAGCCCTCGAGACACTTGTGCGTATGCTTACACGTTGGATTGTGTAATATACGTTGCATATTGGGCAGCTTATTTTATCAATATTAGTCGTGAAACCGCCTTTTACTCTTATTGTGTAGCAAAGAAAAATTATAACGATTCTCCTTGCTTTCTCTTGCTTAGCAACTCAT
>JARKHS020029890.1:0-43330 GCA_030143305.2 Amblyomma americanum | reverse complement strand
TCTTACTTACCCTATTAGTGATCACTTGCCTGTGTTTTGTAGCATAAAATTTAGTACTCGGGGAAACTTCCACCATAAAGTGTTTAATCTTTTTCAGCCTGTTACACCTACCCTCTTAGAAGCTTTTTATCATGAGTTCGAAACAGTTTGTTGGGACAACGTCCTTCCGGCAACAAATGCGAACGTAGCTTATGATGCCTTCTTGAGTTTGTTTCTTTCGGTATACCAACGTCACTTCGTATTCCAACGCCACACGGGTAATAAGAGATGTCGAAAACCTTGGTTGACAAAGTACCTATTGAAGAAGATTGAAAAGAAAGAACGTCTGTTTAAAACATTTATGCGAACTCGTACAGCATCTGATCTCGCTACGTTCAAAAAATTTCGTAATGACTTGACTAAGCAGCTAAGAAAAGCAAGAGAACTCTACTATCAGAATATGTTCGGTTCCAACGTAAAGCGCACTGACTTAATGTGGAATAACTTAAATGCACTAATGGGTCGGAGCGAGAAAAAACAGATAGTTGAAGAAGTTTTTCACGAAGGACAATTATTAAAAGGAGAAGAAATGGTAAATATTTTTAATGACTACTTTGTTAACAGAGATTTTACTAAAAACCAGACAACATCATACAAAACTTTAGGGCAGAAAAACTCTAGCACAATATTTTTTGAACCAACAGATGCAAATGAAGTGTGTTCTCTTTTTTTGAGTTTAAATAATTCTCATAGTGTTGATGCAGATGGTATACAAATAAGACCTGTCAAGTATGTGATACGTATAATCAGCCCCATTCTAGCGCATATTTTTAATCTCTGCATTTCTACAGCTGTTTTTCCAACAAAAATGCAAGTCGCCCGTGTGATAGCCTTATATAAGAAAGGTGATAAAAATGATGTATCTAACTACAGACCGGTGTCAATTCTTCCTGCCTTTTCGAAAGGTCTCGAGAAAATCATCCTAGATCGAATATCGCGCTTCTGCAACAAGCATAATATAATAACTACTTCGCAATATGGCTTTAGAAGGGACAGGTCTACAGAGCTGGCGCTGTTGGACCATAAGGAATATATTCTAAAACATTTTGAAGAGAAATGTATTGTTATCGGTATTTTTGTTGATTTTAGCCAAGCTTTCGATTATATTAGTCACACTATCCTTTTTGAAAAAACTGCATCATTATGGTATCCGGGGACATGTTTTGGCCCTGCTCCAAAGTTATCTATCATGTAGATTTCAATATGTCGACATAAATGGTTTCATTTCTCACAGAAAAAAAATAATTTCAGGAGTCCCACAGGGTAGCATTTTAGGCCCTGTCCTATTTAATTTGTACATTAACGATATTGTACACATCTGCTCAGATACCAAGTTCGTTATATATGCCGACGACACGAGTGCTTTGGTGCCATCACGTTCTGAAGCTGAAGGAATTACTAAAGCAAATATTTTTCTGCGCAAATTGAACTCGTGGATTTCCAGCAATCAATTAAAACTTAACGCAAACAAAACAAAGGTGGTAATTTTTCGACCAAAAAGTAAACAAATTTCGTTACAAAGAACCGTAATGTTTAGATCCGCAGCCATTGATGTGGTAGATACTGTCAAGGTGTTAGGGGTATATTTTACTTCAACTTTACAATGGAATGATCATGTAAACAGTCTAATCAGCAAACTGAGCTGCATAACTGGAATTTTAAATCGCAACCGCTATACTCTTCCAAAAAATGGTCTATAACGCTCTCTTTGTTTCCCACCTAAACTACTCTCATTTAGTCTGGGGAACATCAACAAAAACTAATCTGTTGAAGCTTGAAAGGCTACAGAAAAAAATAGTACGAATAATTGAAAACGTTGAATACACAGCGCCTTCTTCAGATATCTTTTCTTCGCTTAATTTATTGAAAGTAAGAAATATTTACGAATACATATTATGCAGGCAGTACCGTTTAAGTGTCCAACGAGAGAGTACAGTTTTTACTGAAATGGCAGAACTACAACCCAATTATCCCATCTACAGCACCAGAACACCAGAACGATGGAAAGTTCCAAAATGTCGTACTGCCTATGGACAACAAACACTCCGGTATAACCTTCCGCGATTATTGAATGCTGCAGAAAAAGAAGGCGCTGATGTATCCAATATGTCTCTTCCAAATATGTACAAATATTTTGCTACTCATACTCTTTTTTGTGAATGAACGCACAGGTCTATCTTTATGTTCAATTACATCGCATTGTTTACTTTTCAAAAAAAAAAATGTTTTTCCAGGAGTCCAAACCCAGTGTTCTATTGAAACTCTTATTTAGGCTTATTTTATTTTGTGATGCGATATAGTGCTGTTTATTATTTTTTTTTTCCTCTTTGCAACAAAAAAAAAAATGTGTGTCTATTGTCCCGCTCTGCTGCTGTATGCACTGTAAGGGGGCGGAGGATTTTTCAAGCGACAAATGTACGGCTTTTCCCTCCGCCTCCTTCCACTTCTTTGTGGAGAATAAAACTTGTATGTATGTATGTAAGTAATATAACTCTTGAATTTTTCCTCCTAGGTGAATGGTCTTTCCGTCTGTGAGCTCTCTTTGAGACATACGGGTCGCTAGACACTCGCTCATCTCGGGAAAAAAAAATTGACCGAAAAATAAAGTAATGGGAATACTCTTTCATGTGGCTGCCTCTGTTGGGAGCAAGAAACTTCACGCCTCAACAAACAGCGGGTAATTCAGCTCTTATTTCATTGTAAATAGCTGAACTCGAAATGCGCGCCACGTGGCAGCAACGGAGCAGCATTTAAAAAATCGTCAAGGCAAGATTTCTCAGCAGACATTATTTGTAGCAAGACGCTCTGAAAGTAGCAAAACGCTGTTCGTTCTAATTTCCTTTTGGTTTGGTTTGGTTTATGGTTTACGGCGGTTTGGGACGTTAAACCCCCATAAACCATAAAGCATACAACATCAAGACGAAATTATAATAAGCAGCATGTTGCTGCCTTGAGAGGTTCTTGCTACCAATAATCTGCTGAGAAATACTGAGTCAACAATTTTTTAAAGGCCTGCTTTATTGGAGCCACGTGGCGCCTATTCCGAGTTAAGCAATTTAAAATCGGCTAACACAACAATTAGCCATACAGCTATGCCCTGAATAATGCTCCGTAAGGCTCTCTTTTGAGCCTGTCTTCTGCTGTCTTAACGTTAGACGGCAGTTTGAATAAAGCCTCGAGATTTGTGGACATTAACAGATGCAAAACGTGAATTTTCGTGAGGGCTCCAGCATAAGTTGCGTGTGCGCTACTATAGCGAGGGTAATCCAGTAATTTTTGCCTTGAACAACAACCATTTCCTTGGCATTACCTTGCAATGCTCTAATATTCCCTTCTTGCCTGGTTTAACGACTTATCTAGATTCTATAAGTCAGTTGTTTAGGCAAGTTTTCGTACTCACACTAATTTGTTTATTTTTTAGATATGCACTTGGGCTATCCGCGACCCTGCATTCGTAATGGCTTACAGCCGCCGCGGTGGCCGAGTGGTTATGGCGCTCGGCTGCTGGCCCGAAAGACGCGGGTCTCGATCCCGGCCGCGGCGGTCGAATTTCGATGGAGGCGAAATTCTAGAGGCCCGTTTACTGTACGATGTCAGTGCACGTTAAAGAACCCCAGGTGGTAGAAATTTCCGGAGCCCTTCACTACGGCGTCTCTCATAGCCTGAGTCGCTTTGGGACGTTAAACCGCCATAAAACCAGAAAGCCAACCAATGGCTTGCGTTTATTTTCAATTCGACCAACGCCTAATTTTTAACAGCCGTTCTCTGGATACAGGACCACGGTATAGCCTCTTACTTTAACCTAACTGCCATGCCCCACAGGACAGGGTTGAAAATTTTTATATATATATTTTTTTATCTGGTGGGCCTTTTGTTCTCTGAATGACGGTGTAGAAGACGCATAAAAAAGTTCAAAATAAGGGTCGTTAACAATGAAGTCTAACCTGAAGTCTTTATTTTCATAGATGAAAGGGGGCTTGGTGCCCGATAGCGGGGCTTGCCAGTCGTTTTCACATATGAGAGGAAATCGGTAGGACTGACGCCACAAAAATACACAAAGCGCAGCAAAATCCCCGCAAAAATCGCTACGTAGAAAACAGCATTCTTCGTCGAGAAATGCTAACAATAACAAAAATAGCAAATATCAATAAACAGTGAGCAAGAACAATCACAGTAAACGCAGGTAACCTATCAATGTATTAAAAATATACCGCCAAGGGTGGCACATAAGAACGTAGCAATATATACAGACCATCGAGCATTGCAAAAGGCGAGGGCATCATGTAAAAATAGCCGAAGATAAACTAACGTAAGAATACGGCCATAATCAGAGACACATGAACGTCAAACATATGATTGCTTTTCAGATAATCATGTATGGTTATGATCACAGGCACAATAATGTAAAATGCCGGATTGACTTGCAGACAATCACTGCACTCTTCAGCTGATAATGTCAGCGCAGTGAACCATGCATTGAATGAAAGTTTCCGAACTTCTTTTCACAGAGAGTCAAATCCTAAGCTGAAACAATGAATCCATAAAATATGGGTCAGAATTTCTATCATTTAAGTTGAACAGTATATTATTGGTGATAAATCTATACATTGACATCGAAAAATTCGCAGTTCACATTCCGAAGACGGAAAGTCAGATGCGATGGTATCAGTGTGGGCTTACCGAGCTTCTGCGTCCTCCTCGGCGCCTCCAGGAATAACGCAATTTCTATTTGAGACACTATAATATGCTGGTTTTCGTAGCCTGCGAAAATTCTTTAAGTACTTCCCACACCAGCTTAGCGTTCGTAGGTATTGAACTATACCTACCGCGAGATTTTAGCCTGGGCTGTAGGTCACTGAAACTTACTCGAATAGGCGGATTTCTTGGCGACGGTATGGATTCCAGGCCCAAATAAATATTGTAAATTGTTGGAGTCTGTAGTGGTGTTGCGTGTGTAAATGTAAATGCGCGTGTTTTCTTCTCTTCTGTTATTACACATTAGGATGCAGATAAAGTTTGAACAACCCAGACAGCAGCATGCATATCAATCTATGCAAATATGTCTGGTAAAGTTGTAGCTGTATAGCAAAAAAATATCTTCGTCATGAAACCCTATTACAGGGGTCACTAGATGTCCTGTGTGGATTGGTTCTACAACCTTTCCAAAATATTCAATTTGGCAGAAGTTGGCGGTGGTCCAGGAAAACTTATGTAGGGTTTATTTAGCACTTGTAGCGCGGAAACTTATTGGTGGCTTTCATCCAAGAGCATCAGATGGAAATTGTGCGTTCAAATTTCTTACGATTGCAGCACTTTATTAGAAAGCCGCCATGCATCTGGAATGATCCTAAAACTGGAATTCCCTTGATGAGCACCCAAAGACACACGAGGGCCCCTAGCTATAAGTTTTTGCAACTGCTCCTCCGAAGTTCTCGACCATCTATGTAGCACCGGCGCTGAATACACAACTTTATGACAAATAAGTTCACTGTAAACCTTGAGCAGCTATGACATTTATAGGGCGAAAATTGTATTAAGAAGCCTGCACATAATGTTTAGAATATAGTTCATCTGGTTGTGAAGAGATTTTATAAGTGCAGCCAAAGATTTTATTATTTATTTATTGGATACCTGCATCGCCCGTAGGGCATTACAGCCAGGGGGCTACAAACGTGAACTGTCACTTTATATATTATGCCAACGCATGGTTAAAAAGCATTGTTCATCGGAATACACACAGGGCTTGATGGCAAACTGTTCCATTCTCGCACAGTTCTAACAAAAAAAGAGTAACGTAAGACGTCACGCCTACAAGAAAATTCCCTGACATTGAAATCGTGGTCCAGTCGCTTCGATATATAATTTGGTGCCTCAATATACTTTTCGCGGTTTATGCCTGTGTTAGATTAACAATTGTTATATTAAAAATATGTTATGAAAAATGTCATGAAAAAGCTGTTGTTAGAGAATGGCTCTCAGAAAAAGGAGCTGCTTACAGCAAATCTAAGGCTGACCGCCCAGCAGAGCCGTAAATCCTTTAGCTTCTTGCTTGCGAAAGGTTGTGCAGCAGTTCTTGCATGTGAAAGCCATTTTCTGCATCTTTAAAAAAACGCTTTTTCTAAAAACGAAGGTATAAACAGCGCCAGGAAGGTGAACACGGCTAAAGTAGGCGTGAAAGTCAGCAAGTTTTTGTTTCATCCGGCATAATATAATGGCGGTTCCTAAAGGTGTAATTTAGTTGCAAATGCTGCGAAGTGAAAATCTAAGGTGAAAGGTGCCGCTTTAGAGGCAAGATGTTTTAAATGCCCAGAAAAGTGAAAATTTTTAAGGAAGCATGGTATGGTTCGAGCAGTCTGAGATTACATCATGCATTCGCATTTATGAGTTGATGATGATTCATTTTGTACCAACCGCCGCTCCGTAAGGCAGCGATATCGTCATCAGCAGCAGCAGCAACAGACAGCAGCAGCAGCACCCACATCCTAACTGCGTCCACTACCGGCATCAGGCCTCTCCCATATTTTTCTAATTGAGCCTGCCCTTTGAGAACAGCGGCCACCTCATCAACACAAACTTCATAATCTCATGAGTCGACCTGACTCTCTGCCTCTCCCTCCTACGCTTGCCTACTCTTGGAATCCTTTGTGTTACTTTTACCAACCATCGCTGACCATGCCTTCGCACTGCCTACCCTGCCCATGCGCATTTCTTCTTGCTTTCTCCCAAGATATCATTATCTCGCGTTTTTTTCACTAACTTGCTTTCTTCCTGTTGCTTGATGGCACACTTTTCATTGCTGTTGATTACACAGCTCACTGTTCTGTCCTCAATTAAAATTGAGCCGTTTTGCTCGCCTGCACATTTCTGTCCATTAGGTGAGTACCGTCAAGATGCCCATATTTTAACCAGATTCTTTACGAGGGGTACTAGAAACTGCCATTCACGATTAGAGTGTACTTGCAAAATACGCACCACTTTGTTCTTATTATCTTAGTTATTTCATACTCGGGTTCTGGGTCTGCAGCCTCCACCGGCCCTCTGCAGAAGTATTCCCGTGCTCCGTCACATGCTTCGCGGTCTGTCGTGAATGGGTGTTTCCTTTCGAGATAGTTGCGCATTACGTTATTTGTCTGTATTGAATTTTAGACCCACTGTTCTGTTTTGATTATCTGTTTCCTCGGTCGAGGTTTGCGATCTGTTCCCAAAGTTACTTACCAAGGCAACATCATCAGTAAATCGGAGATTCTTGTTATGCTCATCAGACCGGAATAAGTAAAGGGAGCGCAGGAATCGTAAATAAGCCAACAATGAAAGAGAATATGCCTCCAGTACCAAGTGCCAGGTTTTGGTAGATTAATAAAGAAAAATGCCTTCAAAAGTGAAGAGTGGGGAGTAAAAATATTTGGAGACATCATGTCTCACATCGCAACTTCGACAGCAATAAGACAGAGAGCGCGAAGCATTAGAAAATTTTGTAAAAGAGCAATAAAGCAAGCGCTGAAATTATTGATTGTCGCAGATTTATCAGTATCCAGCAGTGTCTCAAAACTACGTTTCGTCGCTGGTACTAAATTAAAAAGCAAAAATGGGAGGGGACAGTTCAGTTCTGGCTTGAGGGTATGACGCGATAGCGTAATTACTTAATTCCCATATATGCAGAAGGTCATTCTGTACTTTGCATTCATAGATCTCTGGCGGTCCTGATACCCCTCCTGGTGCAGTGGTGCAGTTGTTAATCGATGCGCCACCGCCCCGCGATGGCAGGTGCTCCCAGCGGTGGGCCTTATTGTGCGACCCAGGTTGCTCTTCCCGAGCGACTAGTTATTAATTTATCTGCCATCTGCCACGGTGGGAAGTTTGCTCACTATCCCCTGGGCAAGCTGTTATGATGTCGTAAAGTCACGTGACCTAGGTGGTCCACCTGCCTCCTAGGTTGCTCTCTGTAGGGACCACCTGCCAGAGTCATGCGCGTGATTTTTCGCTCGCAACGCCGACGCCGGGCCGACATCGCCGCAATCGGATTCTCTGGCGAACGGGGCCTATAACTCTGTCGCTTTAAAATAACTACCACAATTTAGTGCCTAAACTTCAATCTGATGGGTGCCAACCCAGAGCAAAACCGTTCGTTGTCAGTTCGCAGCTGGCCAAGCACGAGGGCTCCGTCCCGCGGCGCGTATTTCCATGCCGTCAAAGATACAGCGCACCCCCTCCTGGTCTTGTCTCCTTGAAGGTATAAAATCTTTTTAAACGGAGATTTTTGCTCCAAAGCTCATCACGCAACTAACCTGTTTAAAAAGTAACATACACCGCGACGAGAAATGGCAAATTATTTGCGGGGTGCAATAACTGCTCGTTCAAATAAAGAAACAGACCAGTAAAACTGGTTTCTATAAGTGGCTTAAACAGAGATTTCCGCTCGCATCTCAGAATGCGACCTAAAAGCCAACACAAGCCCCAGGGAAAAATTGCAAATGGTATGAGTGGTGTGAATACAAAAAAAGAATAAACCGCGAAAAGCTTTTATGTAAAATTTAGGTTTGAACTACTATTTTACTCTTTCATAAGCAGTGCCGTAATCATTTGCGCCACAGAGGCAACTTTTTTTTTATTGCCTGAAGCGCACAGAAGTAAAGGTGGACTGCGGTATTAATTGTGCACTTACACTTCTGTGAAGTTTCTCTATTCTCTATTCTATTTCTCTATTCCGCTAGGTGACGCTGCTGAGTTGGGGCGCTGTACGGCTGATGGTTCGAAAGTTGGTTGGTTGGCCTCAAATAAAGATGGCACATACCCCCTACGGGGCAGTGGCCAAGACGCAAGCCATGAAACAGTTCGAAAGCACGCTCCCTCGTCACTGTCCGCTCATTGTTGTCCTCTACGTGCCACTAATACGGCGGTTAAGACCCCAGCAATGCCTATAGCGTGTCCAGATGGTCTAGAGCGAGCGCTCCGTTCCGCGGCACTGCCGGCTCATCGTCGTCTTCTACGTATCAGAAATACGTGCTTTCGTCCTGATTAGAATGCAGCAAACATTCTCTGTCATTGTTTTTTTTATATAATTAGGATTGTGTTCAGTGACTTCGGTTAGAACTCGTTTAGGCTTGCTTTTGTCTTTAATTAGGGATCTCCTTTGGCGCCACTTTATTATTTCTGCGCGTCCTAAAACAGCTTGGGGGACATCATCAACCAGTTTTGTAAAAGCGTCTGAGCCAGCGCACGTTAAGGCTTTCGAGTTGGAGAAGTTTATATGGAGGCAGAAAGGGCGCTAACTGCTCACTTGGGCACTGGGCCTTAGTGGGAGAAGACGTTATCAAAATAAAAAAGCCCTGTAACAGTCACAAGAGGCTCTATCTCTCGCCTTCTTCGCTGGATTTCAGAGTGACTGATGGGATTCAGCGGTTTTGAAATGATTGCCTCACTGGTCTTGATAAGCCAAATGCCAAGTTCTGCTTATCTAGGCAATACAGCTAACGAGTGCAGACCATCAAAACCACGAGCCATTACTGGAACCAGCACCTTAACTACCGACGTCTCAGACAGGGGGCACTTGACTACTCTCATTATGAAAGATATAAGGCACGAGGAGAAGTTACGGCTACTCGCGTTGAGCTCAGGATAAATCTTCCTCAGACAATGACCATATTGTCACGTAGTGGTGACGGCAGTCGAAGCAGAGAGAAGGGACAGTCCAGTGTTCTTAAAAAAAAACTATTTATTCGGCTGGTCTGCGCCCATAATGGTCTGAATCAATCGGCGGCGGCGAAGCGACAAGCGTGCTCGGCGGTCTCGAACCGAATGGCCCGCCGCTGTCGGCCGTGCTCAATTTAAAGCTAATAGCGAAGTTACTAGAACATTCTGGAACATGGTAGAATCGGCTCCGCCTGGATACGATCAATCGAGGTAAATCTGGTCGCGTCTTGCATCCACAAAGTGATAAAAAGTCGTGGCGGTAGCTTTGAAGAATGAACAAACAAACACTAGAAAGATTCCTGGCAATGTAAAGTATCAAATAGATATCCATCGATGAGCTCTAGATTGTAGTTACAGCTTTTCTCAAAAGTTTAGGTCTTAAGCAGTTTGCTTCTGGGCTATGTCGCGTTGGTCGTTATAGATCGCCAGCTTTCTAAACCTTTTGAAAGTGGCGGCAGATGTTGTTCTCACTCCGTGTAACTCGGGAATTTCAGGAAAGCTACAAGAAGACCACAACACGGCTTAGAAAGAGACCCTTTGGACAGTATTTTTGAACAACATTGTCTTATATTCATAACAAACCTCCTGCGGTTGCTCTGCACATCTAGTTAAGCCTCGCTAATCGTTGCTGCGAACTGTTGAAACTTTTGTCGATCTGGAGTTAATAAATTTTTGTTATTTCAGCAAAAATAGCAAAAATGAGGCACCTTTATCAAATTGCAAAGCTAAAGATTTAAAGCCTGTCTCTGTTTTTCTTGACTCAGAGAGTGGACCTCAAGCATCGAATGCCTTCGCACAAATACTTCAGCGGAGGCGGCTTACTTTTACAAAAACTTCTTTAGACACTTGATAGATTCTCCATTGATTTCGGTCTATAATATATACAGACTACATGGACGAACCTTAGAGAACAGTCAATTCAAATCCTATAGAGAGTCTATAGACAATATGTAGATTTATGGCCATACACTTTAGTAGACTTTTGTCTATGCACAGTCTATAGACTATGAAGCCGCCTGACTACCGTATTCACGCAACCTACTCCTTTCTGGCGTAGCACCCAAACGCAGTGACGCCAGGTACCAACTATATTCACGCAAGGTGTCTAAGATAACAATAAGTCGCAGACATTACTCTCCTTGATACCCTAATATTGAGAGCAGATGAGCATGCGCAGCGTTTTGTCCTCCGGCTTTTAAGAGAGAGCAGCAGGTACCTGCCTCCCTCATGTATTTGTCACATCTGAGCAAGCTTGCAGCTGGCGACAGAGGCAGACTTCATGTAACACTCTACATTTACACGAAATGCAAATGGCTTCTTAGGTCCATTTATTGCTTTCTACATGTCGTAGGCGAAAAGTGCCTTCGGTAGTGGAAAGAAATGAGGCGACTCGCATTGCGTTTTCAATGCGGTTTGCTCACGTTTGCTCATTTCTGTGCAGCCGCATTTTTAAGTAGCGTCCATCCTTGGTGAGCTACATAGAAGTTTCTTTTCATTTCTTCATCAGCAATATAAGTTCACATTTTGTACAAAGCCCCTGTCTTTAGACGGTTAGGGATCTTTTCTCTTGCGACTTAAATTTGTTGATTTCATTGAAATTACACTTCTTTAATTTGACTGTGTCATACATCACCTTCGGTTCAAGGAAAGCGACCGTACCACTGCCATTTCGTATTTTTCTTAACCACTAAAATAAAGCTTGCGCATAAGTAATGACCATTTTCTTCCGCTTTCACAATCAGTTTTCCTTCAACCATGGTGAATAAATTTATGCAATGAACGATTTTTCCAGTTGCCGGTTTGTGCATTTGGTAATACGAGTATATGCTAGTCTCTAATGGTAAAACGTACATCTTTGATCGCACCGAGGAGAAAGTGTCCGAACGTAAATCATAGCAGCCACCAACTCCCCTCAGCAGTAATGTACAGTCCAAAAACGATCATCTCTCGCTTTTTTGCACTAACATTCGCAGTCTAATACCAAAGCATGATTCTTTATGTAGTCTTATCAGCTCATCTCGTAACGTCGTTCTGCTAACTGAAACATGGCTAAATTCATCTATCTTAGATTCCGAAATCCGACCCGAACTTCCTGACTGATATATTTCGAAAAGACAGACCTGACGGCTGCCGTAGCAGCGGCGTTCTTATCGCTTCCAAGCGCCTTCTAAAATGTTCCATTGTTGACCTAGTAACCTCGTTGGAAATGATTTGGGTGTGCTGTCATGATTCATCCCCTCGCGTACTCATCGGTATATGCTCTCGATCGCCTGATATGGACAGTTCAGTCATAACGGTCTTTCATGACAGGCTCGATTCGCTAATCTCATCTTAGCCCCGCACCCCCATTTTGCTTATCGGCGATTTCAACTTTCCGTCCATAGATTGGAATGACATGTCCCGCACCCTAACAAAAAATCAGGCATCTAGTGGATTCCTAAACACATGCTTAACTATCGGCCTCTCTCAAATTTTTCAGAGCCCACCCGCATGACTGACCATACATCAAACATTCTTGACCTTATTTTGACCACTCACCCTGACGAATTCTGTGCTCCTTCGTACATTACGGGTCTTAGTGACCACGTTGTACGTCACACTACCGTTTCGACCAGCGTTACCAAAATTCCTATATCCAAAAAAGTACTAACGCTATACGACAAAGGAGCCTACATTAGCATGAATCGTCACCTTCTTGTTTTCCATAGCCATTTTGCTTCTACCTAGCACTTACGTTCTACTGAGTCGAACTTGTCTGTCTTCAAATGAGAATTATTTTGTTTTATTCGACTTTCCATCCCTACCATCAGCATAACAGAGGAAAAACGTTCTGCATGGTTTAATATTACACTAAAGCGTTTAAATAACAAGAAAATGTGCCTTTTCTGTTCTGCCAAGCTATTGAACACCGAAAGCGCCTTGAACAAATACCACACCACTGCTAAGCAATATTCCGATCTCGCTACCCAAACTAAACGCGGGTTCTTTTCCACTACCCTCCCTGAAATGTTACAAAGCAACCCTAAGCGCTTCTAGAAAACAATAATCCTTGATGTAGATAATAATATTTCTCTCATTGACAGCGCTGCCACACCAGTAGGCGTATCCGACGCATCGCACGTCTTGAACAATGCATTCTCTTCAGTTTTTAGTAATGAAACAACTCATGATGTTCCTGATCGCCGCTTTTGCCGCATCTACCAATGGACGGCATCACCTTCAACACACGTGGTATTGTTAATATTATCGACTCGCTGAAATGTTCATCTTCCCGCTGTATCGATGGAATTAATTCCTAAATCTCAAAGAATACTAAAAATGTTCGCAGTCTTATTCTTTCCCTCATTTTCAACAGTCGCTAGATACTGGCTCCGTTCCACATGACTGGCGAATCGGGAAGGTTATTCCAGTTTTCAAAAAAGGTGACAAATCATCCCCAGGTAATTACTGACCCATTTTGCTAACAAGTGTATGCACTAAGATAACAGAACACGTCATTTACTCTTATTTTGCTGCATTTCTAACATCTGGCAACTTTTTTCATCCAAACCAACACGGATTCCGGAACGACCACTCATGTGAAACCCAATTATCTTTGTTCCTGCATGACATTCATTCCTATCTTGACCGCAGTATCCCAACTGATGCACTATCTCTAGATTGCGAGAAAGCTTTCGATAATGTTCCCCATTCCCGCCTTTTACTTAAATTGTCTCTATTAAACATTCATCCTAGTGTCTTGAACCGGATTCGAAGTTCTCTAACCGACCGCGCGCAATTTGTTTCCGCTGATGGCTCCACATCATCTTACACGTTCGTTCAGGCGTACTCCAGGGCACAGTTCTTGGCTCCTTGCGCTTTCTAATATACATTAACGATTTGCTGTCCACAGTAACATCTAGCATCCGCCTTTTCGCGGATGACTGCGTACTCTACCACCCCATAACTAACGCCGAGGATGCTTACATCCTCCAAAATGACCTGGATAACATGCAGTAATGCTGCGCTTCGTGGCTAATGGCTCTAAATAGTACAAAGACTTTACAAATTTTTTCACCACCGCCGAAATTATAATCCGCTTACTTATAAAGTTAATGATACTGCCATTATTTAAACTAACTCTTTTAAGTATCTTGGTATTAAACTCGCGAGTGCCTTATCATGGCCTTGTCACATTAGCCACATAACAAATTTATCTAATCGAGCAGTTGGGTATCTCCGTCGTAACCTGCGCATGGCACCTTCTGCCTTAAAATTCCTAACTTATAAAACACTACTGCGAGCTAAACTTGCATACGCTTGCGCAATATTTGACCACCATCCGTCTAACCTTATCTCAGCCCTTGAATCTTTTCAGAATCGTGTCACTCGCTTTATTCTTTCAAACCACTCGCGATACTCTAGCATATCCGCCTTTAAGTACCAGATACAACTTCCTTCTCTCGCTTCCGTCGCCGAATTTCACGTCTCTGCCTTTATCACAGGATCTTCCACTGATCACCTCGTGACAGTAAGCTCATTCTACCAGTACGTCGAACATCCCGCACAGGTCATCCAAAAAGCGTCATCCATCATCGTATCCGCACTGCCACATTTCAGAAGTCGTTTTTTGTGCACAAAGCTCTGGACTGAAATGATATTCCCTGCGACTTAGCGATAATCCCTGATCCTGCCCATTTCAAGACTGCCATCGAGGAAGCCATGTCATCGTCATGGTTTCTACGTAACATTCATTGTTAACCGCCGTTCTTGCGCCCAACCCTCATGTAATTATTGTCCTGCCAGGGACCATTGAGGTTTAAATAAATAAATAAATAAAATCTTAACGGGCAAGCAGATACCTTCTGGAGCCAATAAGCTGTAATCATGTCGCTAATTGATATGTAGTATAGTGTGGCGGGTCCATTAGGTGCGAATGTGTGGAAATTATATATATATATATATATATATATATATATATATATATATATATATATATATATATATATATATATATATATATATATATATATATATATATATATATATATATATATTGCGGCTCAAAGCAACCTCTGAGTAGACTCTCGCTAGATTCACTTGTCAAAATAACGCTACAGGCTTCAAGTCACATTTTTTTAATGGGAGAGGTTCTTTCATCATGAAGGCTGCTTCCCTGAAGGTAAGGCTTTTTCTCTGGAGCTTATTGCACTCAGTAATTGCTGAAGTCATTGATGTAGTATCTGCAGTGCCAAGCAACAGCGACGGTGGCACCTGGACACTACGCACCACCTGAGGGTCAACAGGCTCTTGACTGCACCAAGGAACGGCGTTCATTATGCCCAGAATGCCTCAATAAGCATAGACCTCGGTCCAGTGGCCTCAGTCCCCAGCCATCATGCACGCCGAGGACGTGCTGAATAAAAAACGTGCACTTCATACCGTGCAGTGGGCGGGCTCGAATCTTCTTCAAGTGCTTCCTGATCACAGGAGGTACATAGAGCTCGCAAACTGATATTCTCACCCACAAAGTAAAAAAAAAAACTATAGAGCGCATGACAACCAAGAGCGCGCGGATGCACGTCAGGTTAGTTATTTTAACGAGAAATCTAAATGTCTTTTTGTTTCATGTATACTCTTATGACCGAACCAACGAGGGCCGTTAATCTGTCGCGTGGAATTGTAACATTTTCCTTTCTTACCCTTTTATCTTCAAAAACCCACGTTGACACTCCACTGCTCGTTCACGCAGCATAAAAGCCCAAGAGTGTGGTGGGGGCCGTAAGGTCTGGCAAAAGCGACAATGCCATCCTTATTGAATCGTCCGTTATGAAGGTGTTCCCTTGAGATGTTAATGACTATGCACCATGGGCTTCGATTATGCCACCAATCCGATAGTATTTACTAAGCTAAAAGCATCCGCGCAAGACAAGCGCCATTAAAGTGATTTTTTTAGCAGGCACTCATTCTTCAACAAACTAAAATGTTTAGCGTCTCTGTACTTGCGAAAAAGGCAGCGGCACTTAGAAAGGCTTGCAAAGTTTACTCTAAAATGACGCAGCATAGAAACGACGCCTGAATACCCTGGAATCCTTTATGCATGAACTGCAGCCGAATCATTTCCATTTCGACACCTAAAGTATAAGGACAAACTACAAAATAAAAAACCTGAACTTGAGGTAATAGAAATTTAGTGTATGCAATGCCTGTTTTTACTCGATATATTACATGCTCCAGTATCGCGGTAAGGTATGCGGACAGGCATATGTGCTTACAAAATGAGCCAATATATCTCGGGATAAACTGAAAGAAAATGAAATTTAGCGCTTAAGCAACGAATATCGTGTAGATGTATAAGTACACGGAATAGACATCTGCGAAGTGTGCAGAGACATTGGATTATTCTTCATCATTTTATGCTATTATATTATATTTTTGCATTATATTATGCTTCATTTTTCATTGCCGCAAATATTTCATTCCTTCCGAAGGAAACTGAGGTTAACAAGAAAACGTATTAAAGAATCAAAATTGTGTCTTTATCTATAAAAATGCACCTAGACGAAAAAAAATGCAACATATTACCATACATAAACACAATATAACAAAAATGTCCACAGAAAAATTATCAGCGGTAAAAACTTTGAGGCTACGCGGCCTCCTGGTATGATAAATTTGGAGCATACAATTTAATTCTTTCTTTCACGGTAGTAAATTTCTTCGACAAAAAATTCTTTCACTGCAGCGCTCTGACACTCCGGTGGTATGAATATAATTCGAAGCGCTTTCTTTGGTTCTGTGCCAGAGTAATGGCTAAAGTGAGTTACGGTTCACATGAGTGTTACTTCCTCTCGTAGAAAATTTGACGGCCCCTCATTCACGAAGAGCCACTTCAAAGTTACAAATCGTCCATGCAAGGTACAGATACCAGCTGGCTGAATCATAATTAGATGCAAAAATTTCAAAACAATTATAAAAAAAGAAAATTACCATTGGGACTCCCAGAAGGTGGTTTCTCGGCTGGAAAAAAGTTTTTGAAAACTCATATCAGTGATGAACATATGCAAAAACCCGCGTATCATTGCTTAGAAGAGTAACACGGCACTTGGATTTTATTTTTATTCTGAGGTGTCTCAGTGAAGAATCAGAGTGTACAAAAGAAAGGCGGGGAATTCAATAATGCGACTCTTGAAGAGAAATTTCTTTGCGTATATTCGCGTTCTCAATCTGAATACGCATGCACAGTTGTCTGCGAGCTCATAATATTTCAAGCAGGCCACACCTCGCGGCGGAATGTGTGATGCATTCTTAACTGTTAACCTTGATAATTATTTTAATACTGCCTTCCAAGAAATCAGTTTGATTTTTGCTTTTTAAAATTCATCACTTTGCCTGATCGTTACACCTTACAATAATGCATTGACTACGTTGAACATTCAAAAGAGAAAAAATGACAACCCAGAAAGAAGGAACAGAGAGCAGAAATACACAATTTAAAGCCGATGTTTGCTGGACACAGAAGCAGCAAGGTGCAGGGTACTCTAGCATAAACCAACATATCCTGTTAAGCGTAAGCTCCCATCACTGCTGGCCGCTTGCAAATACTTTCCCGCGAGATGGTTAAATTCTTTCGTTTATTCTCAGCCTTTTATAGTATGACGCGTCGGTGGTCTCAATGTCGTAGACTATCACATTGTCGAAGGTTGCCGCGATTGTGGGCACGGATACCTTAAAGACTAGCACAAATAAATTTTCCTACAACCTAAAAGAGATGGCTTAACAGGCCCAAGTTTTAAAACCTTCGCATCAGAAAAACTGATAGATAGCCTGTAAACAAGGTTTTTCTTAATCTACCGGAGAATATATAGCGACAAGCACTTTGCCTGGCTACACAGCCTAATACGACATGTTTGGAGTTGAGACGGGATTACTTATTATGTTTCTTGTGCTCTGCTTTGAAGAGAAGTGTGATGCATCGGCTACTACAATGCAGCCATCGTCTATGGCTGTGAGCTATTCGATTAGATGACAGCCATCTTTTCTGTTCGCCTTTGTGATTTGTAAGCGACTTCCTGTGTCGCTTAGACTGCTGTTGTTCTATGGATGTGCTGCTGTTGGAAGTGTCAGGCGCAGGAAAGCAGGATTCTGGAATTTTTCTAAACGAAGGCCGGTTGATCACCGCATCGCACAGCATAATGAAATAGAGCGAGCACCTGTTTCATTCCACGAATAATCTCCTTACGCATTGAGCCCGACATGCACAGCAAAAGAAAACTTTTATCAGCGAAATTTACTGTTGCAAAGTGAGGGGCTTACGGTATCTTTCCTTTAATGCGATGTGTGAACATTTACAAGGTTTTGACCCTTCTCGGATATGGAGAGGTTGCAATGATAGCCGCACTACCATTGCTACTTTAATGGGCTTAAAGCAATAACATAACAAATGATATCTTCCGCCGACTTTACTATTTTCTTGTCTGAAAAATATTTCTGAGGAAAGCACGCCATGATTATTTTTTTTTTGAGTCTTTCTATGGAATTCGCCAACTCACATATTTAAAAATCGGTGCACGTTATGTTGTAAGTAAAATGAGAGGCCTCAAGGTCTGCATCTGATATCCTTTTTTTTCTTTTCTGTGTCTTTGAACAAGAGAGCACGAAAAGGGCACTTTGGTGTCGTGAATAAATCAACTGCCGAAAACCATACTCACCGAGTGAGCACAATTAGGTGCATTCTTGCCGTTGCAATAGCAGGTATATGGCCAGCCGGTGCACAGCACTCGACTTCATTAATGAGATCCTTTTAGGGAGCTCTTCTTTCGTCGTACCTTACTAATTTGAACTTGATGTTTAAACGCAGTCATGCCTATTCCTTTATTCTGGCGGTCAGAAGGAGGCACCGAGCCTTGAAACAAGAAGCGGCTTATTACGTGCTGAGGATCCTATGCCGATCAAAGATTTCCACAAGAAGGCTACGGAAGCAGCAGTCGTGTCTTGATTAGACTTCTGCCCGCTAAGTGGAGGGTGGCTTAGAAAAAAGGAGGAAGGTAATTATTGGTCTCAGTGCATAAATAGCTTTGCTGAGCTTCTGCTGTTGAAGATGACAAGATACTCAGCAAACACACACTGTTCCATAATAAGAAGCCCATGAGAAAGCAATAGTGTCACGAAAAAATTCTATGAAGTTAATAATCACTCTGTAATAAGTTCCACGAAGTAGAGAGAAAGGTAAACAATACCGACTCAGCTGTGTAAATTGCACCTAATGTAATTATGCTTTCCTTCAGGGCCAGGTTCTCAAGTGTTCATGTGTTGGTATTCACGTAATAATGTAGTTCAGTAATCGTATCTCGCTTCAATTATTCTACGTTTCTAGGCCTATGCGGCCTGACGCTTTCAGGGTACTGGGCATACACCCTGTCTTTGATGCACGAAGGTTGCGCTCTATATGTGTGAGGTGAGGACACTGTTTTCACTTCACCACCCATTAAAATGTGACCGTGGCTTCACTGCATCACTGTTTTATGGCGCAAACAATGACGGTAGGACTGCCACACGCGAAGCCGAGTAGGCATAAAACCATCCCGGTCATAAAAAGGAAACGGCGGGATCGCTTCATAAACAGGTGGACACACGGGGACTTCAGATTTCCCAAACCGCATGAACTTATGAGATTCGTAACATACAAAAATCGTGTTTTCGTTGAGCGACATAAAGCACCAAAATGGCTCTTTTGGAATGTCGTAAGTAATGAAATGGTCCAAACGACCACTGCGACGGCAAACTCAGCTGTAAGAGCTACAATATCTTTCACCGTCGTCAATTTTATAAAGCATTTTTTTTCCTGGTTGCTACGCCTGCACCGTTACAGGCACACTCAGTGTGATGTAGAGGCCACTAGATTATTCGGAATGTTGTGTTGGGTTTTATGACACACAGGCAGCTAAAGCCATCATGCGGCAAGCTCAAGGTATAGAATAAGTTTCCTGTAGAATGTTTAGAAATGTGAAATATTATCGATGGTGCAGATGGCCTAAAAGAATGTACTGTCTAGTAATAACAGAGGAGAAGGAATTTTGGAAATGGCGCACAGTAAAAGCCTTAAAAAAGGTCAGGTAGCCTCAGCTGCTATACTAGGCTGGGCAAGGATCCTGAAGCTCCAAACCAATCAAATAAAAAATAAAAACCCCAGCCTTCTTCTCACCAGTAAGAAAGTGGCTGAGGTCTACTGAAAGCCAGCATAGCAACTGATCCGAATTTACAGTTTTTCAAAAACATTATAGGATGGAATGGAATGTATACGTTATAAAATTGAATAAAGTATTCTTTTCTTAGTCTTTCCAGTTTCGCACAAGTTAATAAGATGTGGTTAACCGTAAGTTCACCTCCGCATTATTCGCAAACAGGTTTGTCTCGTTTTGTTAGCATAAAGAGTTATAGCGCGTGATCGCGATGAGCACGCGCTATCAGCGCGCTACCAGCCGCGGAATCGTCGCCACGGTTTGGAGTGCGTGACGTCACCTTCTGCTATATATGTATATTCTATGCCCGTGAATTAACGGCTTTTGTTCCCAGGATGCCATCGCGATAAGTTACTTCATCTGGCGACGAGGGTGTCTATACGTACCGCGTAGGCAGCAGCAGGCGCCAGGTTGGCGGTTCAGGCAGGGAATGCACAAGCACAGCTTTCGACTGGCGATAGAAACCGTAGCGAGTAAGCACGTAATACTCCCGGAGGCATCACATCGAACCGGACTACCGAATGACGCCGGGAATTGCCGACGCATGGCAGCATGGAACGCCCTCTGAAAAGGCCTGTGGGCCGCTTTGGAGCAACGACGAACGAGTGGATACGCAAAGGAGCCAAGCGGATGAGTACCTAGTTTTCCTTTCTGCCATGAAATGTCGCGTGTAGGAAGGATAGCACAGTTCGACCTCAAAACACAGAACATTGAATCGAACTTGGAAAGATTTGAGCAGTTTCTGGTGCCGAACGACGTAAGCAACGAAAAGAAGTTGCCGGTGTTTCTAACACTGATAGGGCCAGAAGCGTACGAGGTATTGAAGAGCCTGATTGTGCCGGCTTCGCCGAGCGGAAAGTCTTACGCCGATGTTTCGAAGTTGCTGAAAGATCATTACAGCCCCAAGAGCTCAGTGATAGCGGAGCGCTGTAAATTTAACAGACGTGTGCAGAATGAACATGACAGTATCGAAGACTTCATAGTAGAGTTGAAGCATTTAACGAGGAAGTGCGAATACGGCCACTTTTTGCAAGATGCCATGCGTGACAGGCTAGTCCCATACAAAAACGTCCTATTGCCGTCTGTGAAAAAAGCTATGTCCGTCTGTTGCATTTTATGAACGTCTGTAAGCACACACACAGGTGCTTATTGCCAGCTTTTGAAAAATCTATGCCACTAAAGCTATAGCTTTGGAACCATACAACTGTCTTAAGCTCTCTATAGAAAAATATATCAGCCTGTATCTTCAGCTATAGATAGAAATAGGAAAGGTTTATAGCTATTAGGGCCAAATGTCTGTAGCCATCCATAGGACATTTTTGTATGGGGTTGCAAGCATACCAAATGAAGAGAGTCAGCGCGCCCTATTCGCCGCCGAGAAATTGACTTTAGAAGGGGCTTGCAAGATCGCACTCGACAGGGAACTAGCCGAACGGAACTCGGCGCCAATGCAAGCAGGAGACAGAGGCTTCGCTGAACGTTGTCAACAGACGTTCACTTGGGAGGTCTAAAGAACTGAAAAGGGACCAAGTCTGGAAAAAAGACTAATGCGGAAGGTGCCGCACAGGACATTCGTCTGACGCGTGTTGGTACAAAAACTTTCTGTGCCGAAAATGTAAGAGAGAAAGACATCTGCAGAAAATGTGCCCGTACGTGAAAACTCGTTTCAAGAGAACGAATGCAGTAGAATGTTTTTATGAAGAGGATGAGCACGAAGTGTTTCATTTCATAAACTCGAACCGTTCGTGTTACGAAGTGAATGTGGAAGTTGAGGGGAAAGACTTATGCATGCCGGTTGACACAAGGGCGGCTGTTACAAATGTGCCCGAGAGAGTGTACGCGTCCCTTTTCCCGCATGTAAAATGCTAACCCTCAAAAATGTCTCTCCGCACGTGCACGGCAGAACGAATGCGTCTTAAGCGTCAGTGTGAGGTCTTTGTGAGGTAGAAAAACCAAAGAGTCACTTTACCATTGACAGTCGTCAAGGATCACGGCAAAAACTTCCAGCGCTCCTGGGGTTGAATTGACTAGAATGCCTAAAGCTTGACTGGCCGGAAATTGGCCAAATTACGTCTTAAGATCGGGTTCGAGCACTGAAAAAGAGCTGCCCTTCCGTATTTACGGACGCACTGGGCACAATACAGAAGTTTGAAGCGCAAATAGTGCTGAAAGCTGGTTGCGCCCCAGTTTTCTCCGGCTCTTCGAAAACAGGTAACACACCAGCTGACCACAATGATGGAAAAAGGAATTCTGCGCCAAGTCTCGCACAGTGACTGGGCAACACCGTTAGTAGTTGTCCCCAAACACGACAGTAGTCTCAGGCTGTGTGGTTATTACAAAATGACCGTAAGCCCAGTCATGAAGACCGATACCTATCCCTTACCCAAGCCAGAGGACCTGTATTCATTAATTGCTGGATTCAGGTATTCTGTGTCCTTGACCTATCGACAGCGTATCAACAGGTGTCCCTCACACCCAGTCTCAGGCTGTGTGGGTATTACAAAATGACCGTAAACCCGGTCATGAAGACCGATACCTATCCCTTACCCAAGCCAGAGGACCTGTATTCATTGATTGCTGGATTCAAGGTGTTCTGTGTCCTTGACCTATCGACAGCGTATCACCAGGTGTCCCTCACACCCGAGTCATGACCGTTTTTGACCATTAATACCAGCTTACGGCTTTTTGAATTTCAGCGCTTTCCCTATGGTGTGGCCAGTGCACCAGCGATTTTCCAGTTGATGATGGATATGGTGCTGAAGGGCATTCCACACTTTGGATGCTACATTGATGATGTAATCGTGGAGGGGTCGGACACGGCGGACTGCCAAAAGACACTAGAACGTGTCTTGAACAGGTTGCGTGAGCATGACATTGTGCTGAAAATGGCCAAGTGCTGTTTCTTTCAAAACAGCGTGACATACTTGGGCCACACTGTGACCGCTGAGGGAATTTATCCCACAGAGGCACCCGAGCCCACTACTGTTACGGAACTGGGGGCTTTCTTAGGCATGGTGAAATTCTATGCTAAATTCTTTAGGAATTGTTCCACCGCCACAGAGCCGCTGCATCGGCTACTAAGGAATGGTCAGAAATAGTCATGGACAAGGGAATGCAGTCAGGATTTTTACCGCGACAAAACAGCTGCACGCGAGCAGCCAGGTACAGACATTCTACGATGTAGATAAGCCGATAGCAATGCTTTGCGACGCGTCGGCGTATGGGTAGGGCGCTGTTACCTTCCACGAAACGGCTGACGGCGAGGAAAGGCCGGTTGCGTTCGCGTGCAGAACGCTGACGGCAGCTGAGGAAAAGTACGCGCAGTGTGAGCGCGAGGCATTAGCTTTGATTTTTGGGCTTAAACGGTTTCATCCCTACCTGTATGGTAGGATTTTCGCAATCTACACAGACCATCAGCGGCTACTAGGCATTCTTGGGCAGGAAAAACCAACGCCCGCGTTAGCCGCAGCGCGAATGCAGCGATGCGCTACGATACAGGCAGCGTACCAGTACCGCCTCCGGTACCACCGGAACCGTTTCGTGAAAGCAGTGATATTAAAAAGAAAGGCAATATTAAACTGATAAGTACAGGAAGGTGATCGCTGCCATATGGGTTGTCGATAACATCCCATTTAAATTAACTAAAAACAGACGGTGAACTAAATGACAAATCTAAACAGCTCATTTTCCCCGAGGCTGGGGAGCATTATGTGGTCTTTTTGTATTTAAAAGACGTACATTAGTTGTGAGGATAAAATATTCAATTGTTTGGCCCCTAGAGTGGCAGCGCTCGCTTCCCCAAAATGGGGAGTAGGCGTTAAAATCCCCAACTACCAGATATGGCTCTGGAAGTTCATCGACCAGTTCTTGTAGATGATGGACAGTTAGTGGTAAGTGTGGAGGAAGATATACGGAACAGATTGTTAATCTTTTGTAGCTGACGATGCTGACTGCAACCGCCTCAAGTTTTGTTTTGAGTTTGATTTCTTGAGCAGGGACGCCGCTTTGGACGACAATTGCGACGCCTCACGAGAGTCTATTTGCCTGCTCGCGATCCCGTCGGAAAGTTTTATAATGTCTCAGGATATTTATGTGTTGTGGACCGAGATTAGTTTCCTGAAGACATAAAGCTACTGCCAACACTGAGGCTAATATATCTGTTATGTAACTGTAATTACTCATTAGTCCCCTACAGTTAGTGTATTCGAAAAGTCATGTTTTTATGTTTTCTGTAGACATCGATGAGATTTACTTCAGTTTTGGGCCCGTAGTCAGGGCTCTGTCATATTTCCGCACAAGATAGCTGTTCCGCCGCTGCAACGCGGGCGGAATGGGAGTTATGTCCTTCACTTCACCAGAGGTGCTGGATGACCGCGGAGGAGCCGCGGGTGTGTTAGTTTCAGGCCTCCCACGGCGGGGGGGGGGAAGTCCTGCGGGATGCCGACCCTTGGGCTAGCGCTCCTTATTTCAAAGCTGGCAGGGCAGTCTGCGTTGCGTCTGCACAGCACAAAGCGACCTCACGCAGAGAAATCTTTACAAAGCGTCAGTCATCAGCTGATTATCTGTCTAGAACTAGGCTCTGTTCAAGTGCAGTCTTGGTCAAAAGTCTTAAGGCCAAAGATTTTCCGTTTCAGTCACATAACAGAACCGTTACGGCACTATTAAAGATGTAATGACCTTGAAATGCTAGCAGGTTTCTTCTTGGGGTAGAGAAACTTCCTGCTTGATCCACTACATGGAGCACTCTAGGAACATTCATTCCGCTGCAGCTGAACGCTGAGGCCTTAAAAGTTTTGACGTAGACTGAGCATGCAAAGAACGAATCTTCTATATAGACTGCTGCTTGATGCTTTTTCTTGCACTTTTAAAGCCTCCAGAAATAATGTTCGAGTAGCCATTCCCTAAATACAGGCCCCAAGGCTAAAATAAACCAATGAAATTGTCATGCTGCCCCTAAGGTTTGCACAAAACCTAGAACCCAGGACCCTTGTAAGAAAAACAAACATACAACAAAAAGCTTTAATCCACTCTCAAGCTTCGGTATCTGCCTTTATATTTTGCTGCTGGCTGCCGTTATCTCGAATGTGCAGCCACTAATTCCCTGCCACTCTCACGCGCTGGATATTGGTGCCGTATATTTCATTTGATTGAGTCAGCCAATGATGTTAGCGTGTTCGCACATGTGAGACTTACGGGAAGCGTACACTTCGGCTAATTATTTTAGCGCCGATGGCCACGGCGCGTCCGAGGAAGCCCCCTGGAGGCGGTAGGGTTGCGGCCCGCCGGACTGAGGTGACGGCGCAAGAATGTCATAGAAGGGGGAAGTCTCGCATACCCCGAGTTCTCGCAGCTCCGACGGCAAAGCCATTGATAACCGGGTTGGAAGGGGGAAGCGGGACCGCTCGGACGCAACACAGTATTCATGATCATCATCAACCTGATTAGGCCCACTGCAGGGCAAAGGCCTCTCCTATGTCTCGCCCATTCACCCTGTCATTTGCCAGATGCGGCCACCCATCCCAGGAGCGTCTGCTTACGTTCAGAGATATTCTTAGTTACTACCGAGATACCCGGCGCGTTTACGCACCCCGGCTCTCTCCCTAACCTTAATCCAGGCCTCCCACTGGCGCCGACTCCAGACCCGAACTGCTCCCTACCCTATTCTCCTTCATGCCCGCTACCCCGAACAATTCCTTTCTTCTTGTAAGCTCTGAGGGAAACAGGTAGACTTTCTTCACGTCGTCCTCACATGTCCTACCTTACCCCACCCTCCATCCCCAACCACGGCGGAGTCGTTCTGGGAGACTCTCCTGGCCAGCTCCCCTGCTGCTGAGCAGCGCCGGATAATTACCGACGCCCTGAAGCGGATAGCCCCCCAAGGGCTGTCCTTTGCCCTGGAAGGGCAGCCCCCTAAGGGTTGCCTCATGTCATTTTAGGGGGATTGCCCTCCTCTGTATTGCTTGGCAATAAATGTCCCCCCCCCCCCCCCCCCACCGTATCTTCGCGAACTTTTCAGCTACGTGCACGTCACCCTTCGAGAAGTGGCACGCAGGTACGCCGGTGACACGCCGGACTCGAAGATGCACGTGCAAATTGGAAAGGGAGAGAACAGCACGTGGAGGGTGCCAGGAGTCGCGCGTGGAGAAGGTGTTCGGAATGGTTTCTGAAAGTGCTTCTTTGCTTTTGTCAAGCCATGGGCTCGAGGTTGTGCCCAACCCTCCGGATGTCTGGCTACTTGGTATTAAATATTCATTGATTAATCAAAGGCTAGGGCAGGCCTCGGAACATGGCCGCCCTAGGTTTTTTATATGTGGAACCTTTAAGACTGGGTTCAAAAGAATTGTACATCAGTCTAGGCACAGGCTGGGTGCTTAGCGCTTAACGTTCACAGCACCTAGGCTATAACTGACGTTTTTAGTCGATAAGTAAGGTACTGAAGAGTTGTTTTATACTGCGAAATTGTGTTTCATTTATATTACAGTTATTAAATTGGCATGTTTAACTACGTTTCTGCAAACTTGCAGTTTTCTCTCTTGTAAATTCTGCAAAAATATTTAGTCGTTTCATTATCTGCATCATCGATTGTCTCCTCCTTAGTCACCTCCGAATCACCACGTTTGGAGAGGTGTGAACACCTAACAAGAAAGGAAACGTATCATACTTAAATTTACTGTGACTTTTGTGTTCATTATGACTACATCTGCCATCAAAAGTATAAGGATGTCAACATCAACACTAACAGTTTCTCTCAAGTCACCAGGGAAATTTTATGCAAACTAGACGTGCGCTTCATTTCAGAATATGCCTGCCCGATATGCAATCCCCCCACTGCACTCGTTAAAGATAAGGTTGAAAAAGTGCAATACAGAACGGCTCGCTACTTTCTAGGTTATTCAGCCACAGATGTATTACTTTGCGCTACACTTTTCTAAACAAGCATTAGGCTGGGAATCGTTAGAACATAGCATAGCTGTGTGCTTCGTTTAAAGCTCTTTCATAACCATTACCATACCCGAATTGTTATCCCACGGAAGAAATGCATCTGTTCACCTCATTACGCCTCCTTACATTTGGATCATAACAGAAAGGGTGCGAGTACAAGTGCAAAACGAAATCTTTCAATTCTTCTTTTTTCCCGAAAACAATGCGCCAATGGAACTGGTTGCCATCATCTGTCATTGCCTGCACAACTAGTGACGCATTTTGCTCTTCATTAAAAGGTCTAGCGGCTCTGAAACTATTAACTTCTGCAGCATTTTTTTCTGTTTTTATGGCTACATTTTTCTGCTAACAAGGTTGTTTGGCTGCGACTAGAAGTGATATCTTTTTCCTATTTATTAACAATGCTCCTGTGCGTGTGTGGTCCAGTTTTGGAGTGTTTTTTCTTCTCTCTTTTCATATGGGTTTTCGTATCATTGCTGACATAGGTCGCGATTGAAAATCTGACGGCAGCCTTGTCCAAGTTATTATGTAAGTGCATGCGTGTGTTCCCATTTCGTGCCAGTTCTAATGTCATCCCGATGTAGCGATGAAAAGGTGTTCATGTCTATTTTCACTTATTTCCAAACAATTCACCCGAGGCTTTCTTTTTTTACGTGTATGTGACCGAATTTCTCATTTTGTAATGTGCTCTATCTTTTGTGTTTGTCACCCTCCCACCCTCCCTCTGCAGTGCCGAATGACCGTGTGGGTATCAGATAATAAATAAGTAAACATTAATTACGCATTGCTTGACTTTTAGAAGTGAATTGGTCTATCCGCGCACGCATATATAGCTGCCTATATTATTCAAGCCTCTTCCGGACTTTGGCATTAAAATTAGGTTTTCATTTATCATGGGTATTATGAACTTTTGACAGCGGCTGCACATGAGTTGCCTCTTTAAAAAGGGCAGTCCAAGTAAGAGTGATTATCTTGAACGTCTTTAAGCTAAGCGTCTTTAAGCAGCTCTAAGCTACACATTTTAAAGTTTGTGCAGTGGGGCCACTCAGCTTTGCCTAAAAAATGAAGGTACTTCTTCTAGTATACTTTTGCTATCTTTTTAACATTTCGGAAAAGGAGCTAAGAATCGTCCACTATACATAAAAATCTTTAAATAACTGCACGGCTTTCGCGTACTAAATAACTCGAGCGTCATGCTGCAGCATACAAGCCCTCGGCACAAATCCTGTAAATAAAGTTGACCTATACTATATATATATATATATATATATATATATATATATATATATATATATATATATATATATATTATATATATATATATATATATATATATATATATATATATATATATATAGTTCTCGCACTCCTATCTTCGATGTTTTTTTTTCACAAACAAAAAATATCTTCTTAACCAAGGCGATCATTAGTGTGTAGCATTTTGAAGAGTGCCATTCAAGACAGTACGATCCGAACAGTGTTGACAAGGAAAGCCATCAGCACACTTGAAATTTGTTTAGTCACGAAGGCTCCAAATAATGGTCTTGTATATTTCGGTCTACAGCTTCTTGCTTCCTGGTATGTGTTGGAAGAAGAACTCGTAGAGTCTTGATCACGAGGCTTTCTTTCATACTACGCGAGCGCACACAGAGCTCTTTCTCCCGGCCGCTGCGGTCGCATTTTAGTGGGGGTTAAATGCTACAGGCCTGTGTACGGTGCGATTTCAGTGAAAGATAAAAAACGCCAGGTGAACGAAATTATCCGGAGCCCTCCACTTCGGCGTGCCTCATAGCCTGAGTCGCTTTGGGAGGTTAAAACACAATAACCACAACCAAAATTAAATATTAGCTCTCTATTGAAGTTCGTGTTTTTGGTGTAGAAGCGTCACACTTCAGACACAAGTTAATACATAAAAAACGAAGATGAGGAATTGTTAATTCGAAAGATGCGTGTCCATGGAGCAACGGGGCGCATTTTTACGACATTCCTCTTAAGAGAAAACCGTCTGTGTTTTGTGTGGTGTCAATGCGCATCAAAGGTACCGAGGAAGACGCAGTTAATTCGAAGCCTTCCACTACAGCCTCTGGTAGCCCACTGCACCTTCGGTGAATTGAAAGGACATTGCGGACGAAATTTTGTTTTATTTTAGAATGAGCTTTTGGCGCTTCCCAGAATTTTGATGTTCGTCCAGGACCAAAAGAGACTCGTTTATTGTTCAGAAAATTCGTTTTAAATCTTCTATCTTCTACCTCGACTCTCGGTTCTACATTCTTATTAAACACAGAAAATAATTGTGGGATGACAGTTTTGAAGTGAATAGCTATGTAGCCCAGTTTCAAAGATCAGCGTGCAATAAACTCTCGTAGCATCATTGGGCATCACTTGGTAAACTGTCAGTGGACACGTTACCTGTAGTTCATTACTTTATGTTTTCTATCTTAAGCTTAGACTTTAGTGAAAGTGACTAATTGCCATCAGGACGTGGTAATCTGTCGATACACGACAACCTACGTTTGTTCTGTGAGGATCTTGAGCCACACAGTGGGAATCATAATCTCGAAAAAATGAATAAAAAAAACATTAGAAAAAGTGTCATAAGTATCTAATCACAACTAATCATAAATAATAATAATATCATAAGTATCATATTCATAAATGGTATCTAATGAAAACACAAAACAATTTTGCGGAAAACAGCTCAGAAGTGGCTTTGAAATATGTTTTTGCAGCCGTACACTGCAAAAAAACTGGCTTAAATCTCCAAAATGCTGATTTTGAACCGAAGTAGCATAGCTTCGCACAGCCGCTCGCGGAAAGATCGATGTCACCGCTAAGCTGTTTTACCGCCATTCTCATCTCATCGCAGTCACTTGTCGACGAACGAGGCGTCCAGCGTCCGCGACTAACTTCTCGCTGTGTCCGCAAGGTAGTGCAAGTTCCCACTTACTCTCATTGCAGAAAGGAACCGCCAGAAAATAAAAGCCTGCAGGACGGAATAAAAGAATAACGAAGAAATATGAAGAAATATGAAGGCCGCCACAGCAAAGCACAAATATGAAAGTTCGGGGGCATTTTGATTGATATTAACTGCTTCTGCAAATCTACTTCTCGGATGATCAAAAGTGTTTATTGACCTGATAACCCTGACAGCAGAAAGAGTAGCGCGAGAATGACTTCAGGGATTGTCATACAGTTTATTGCATTGTGTTTTTAAATGTTCAATATAGAGGGAGGATCCTATATTTCTGAATACCTTGCTAGATTTTTTCTCTCTCAGTATTTTGACATAACGATAATCAGTGCGCCATAAATGAATGCATAAAACGTAATGTGTATAAAAAAATCAGGCAGTAAACTGTTTGGAGAATGTCACTGCATCAGCTATTCTATCGGGTAAAACTTTTGACTCCTTGCTCTTAAAGCGTTTTGTGGTCACACTAGGCTTTCTGCAAGTTGGATATATACTTAAGCACATAAGGATTTATAATAAAACCACTTGCGGAATTCAAGTGAAAGTCTGTATTTAAGCATTCAGTAGACTTCCCAATGAGCACACCAAATTTCATTACTCAAAGACAAAAGAAAAAAATTTCATCCCCGGTGCCTGCCTTCCTTTAAAGGGTACATATCATGTCAGACCATCAAGCGCGCTCATTTATTTTCAAGAAAATCCTTCACTTGTCTCATTTTTCTTTCATTGTTATGACTACCAGTTATGCAATACCCCCTGAAAAAGGGGGCCTTCCAGGTAATGAACTGAACTTAACTACCTTTTTCAGCATCTTCTGCCACAGTAATTTTAGTTCTTGACATCAAAACTGCGGGTTCAATCCGCGCCGCGGCGGTCGCAATAAGATTGAGGCGAAATGCTAGAGGCCCGTGTGCTGTGCGATGTCAGTGAAAGCTAAATACCCTCAGGTCGTCGAAATTTCCGGAGGCCTTCACTATACGGCGTTCATCAGTCGTTCATAATCGGAGTAACTAAATCTTTTTAGGTTCGCCTAATGGGCTTAGGAATGCTTATGCTTTCCGAAACTTCTAAGCGAGGCACTGGAATCTCGATACCCCGCAAACGTGCCACTGCACAGTACGGAAACGCTCCCTTTATGGTGGTGGTGGTGAACGTTGACCACCATCATTGTATAATAATTGTATAGAGCTTCAAATTTTGCACAGAAATGGGAAGTCTCGAAATTTTCCGCAAGATATCTAGCGGTACGGTATGCTACTTGCGGCGTTCATCCAGTGCCAGTGGTGAATGATGTATATTTGGCGCCGGAAGCACCAAGTAGCAGTAAGAGACACATTTTCTTTGGCAGAAAATGTAAGACCAGAACTAAAACCCGGTTCAAGGTGTCGTGATTCATGGCGGGAATCGCTAGTGCTTGAAGAGACCGTAAGATCAGGCACTAGTAGTACTAAACAGAATCTTCTTCAATGTGCCGCCAGTTGACGACAAGGACTTACACGGTTTAGCGGCTGTGCGGCCGTGCGTGATAGGTTTGTGTTTTTTAGGCAGGGAATTACATTATTGCTTATTTCTTCACTTCTGTACACAATTCATGTACGCCAATCCTTTCGATTTTTTCTCTACAGCTTGCAGAAATTTTGTTTCAAACAAATATTTTTGCGGAGTGATATTTAGGCCATAAAAATAAAAGCGGCAGTCCTGTTCCTACTACTCACCCAGTTGAAATAATATTGTACTTCCGAAATTGATGTGCCATTGAAATATCTACTCTTGTACATACGCCAATAAAGTAATGCAAATTTCTTATAAGATGAGACGGTGTAGACGTGCCGCTCTGCGACAGTCAGAAGGAAAGAATATATTACGACTGGCGCTCATGAAATCTCAATATTGTATATACGTTGCTTTTTAGACCGTCTTTTCAGGCATTTACTATTTCAGGCTTCCACCAAACAATCTACGATAGTCTGTGATTCTTCTTACACAGGTCTAAAATAAATACTGGTAAGAGTGTGCTGTCTTTGATCATCCCTGCTGTCGTGTAAAGACATCTCACGTGCACGTGCGGGCAGACTGAAGCAATTTCGAGACGACAAAAAGATCTGGATCTTTTGTCTGTAAGCATTGAAAGCCCCTCAGTGAAACACATATGAGAAAGATCGCTGAATCAGAATGGCTGGTCATATTAGCTTATAGCTATAATTGGACAGATTCAAGTGAGGTACCGTCATTCGCATGTCTTGATGCATAGGCCATGTAAAACAAACTCTGTGCGAGACATCTGGAAACGATGACCACAATACGCTACTTTTGCTTCCTGAAAGGAAGAAATGTTCTTCTTTTCGAAAATGAATATCTCCCTGTCTTTAGGCAGGAATATTTGATTCTAGGTAGCTCTCATACCAGTATTTGTTCACGATATTGCAATGCATTTGGTCTTTTATGAATTAGAATATTCAAATATATACAGACTCAGGTCCATAAAATTACAAGTCATGCAGATTTCGGTCCACTTTTCTATACTGGCGGTTCCTCCTAGTTGCAAGTTTGATCTAAAATTCTTTTATATAACTAGCTTAATAATTGAGCTTGCCAGGCAGTACTAAAGCAGCGTATGGCAACACAGGGCGCCGGCAGTGTTGTCTTCTCTAAACAGTGCAGTTCTCTGAGGTATTTCTTGCTGCATGTCTTCGGCTTTACCAACTAAGAACAGTACTAGCACAAATAAAAGACAATCATGAGAAGGCCCTCCGAAGACAGAATGAGCAGACAGCATCAATATCCATCTCGATGTGTGTGGGTGGTTAAGCCCCTTAGCCTTCCTTTCTCTACTTTTTTTTCTACACTTCTTGTTCTTTGCCCTGCATTGCGCCGTCGCTGTTAGCTTGCCGTCATCAAGGAAGCGACGGGGGAACAAAAGTGATTACAATCATCGGTAATAAAGGGCAAAACATAATTGAAACTCAGAATATTCGGACACGACGTACCACCGACGCTGAGAAGACCTGCTTTTGGTATTAGTTCTGAACAAACTTCTCTCCTAGGCCTATCGCAAAAGTACTGGCCTCCTTTCGGTAGAAGAAATGCTTTCTTCTGCTGAAGGATGCGCATGTAGAAGAGGAATATTTTTGTGTATATTTACACGCGCTTTAGACGTCGATGGCATTCTGGGTCATACGTGGCTATTGTTTATTTCATTTTTTACGTTTTTCACTGTTTCCGCACACATTTTTCGATAAATGTACACAAGACTGTGCAGTCTGCCTTCCGCCTTTAGCGAGAAAAGGCTGTGCTGAAAATGCATTTCCAACGCATTGTATTAATTTCATTTAATTTTGCATTTTCAGTCCCTATGCTTAAATTACAATACGAATGCTTTCTAAATATCCTAGGAGTAATATTTTGAACATTCTTACAAATTCGTCGAAAGTGTACTTTCTGTCCGGTTAGTATATTTATTTCACAGTAAAAATATACTAGAACTGTACAAATAATACATTAAGAAGGCTAAAAATACACAAATAATACATTAAAAATATACTAAGAATATACAATGAATACAATTAATACATAAAAAGGTATTCACTTTGGCTCGGCTTAAAGAAGGTTTACCAGTTGGATTCATAGGATAACACTCGTCAATGTTTTTAAGAGCAGAAGTAATGAATGAACTGGTTATAAGCATCAGGAGACACAATGCGAGACAAAACGCGTTATCGTAAAGAAGCATATGACAATGGAAGGTCACGTGACGGGACCTGAACGGGAAAGATGTCGCCACACAGGAAATGCCGACGGAAAGTGACGTCAGCAAACAGGAACTGCTCCGACAAGCGTTACACTTAGCTTGCCTTATGCATGCCCCCCAAGAGGAGACACGTTATCTTCCCCATTGAGGCGCTTTTTTCGCAAAGACTGTGAACCTCCGAATTGCCGCACAAGTGTCGGAATGGTCGCTTTGAAATCTGCGGTCTATCTGAAATCGAATTGTTAGTCGTAACTTGCGTCAGGCACCGGTGAGGAGTCTAACTGTCAACCAACAAGTACATGGGCGTCTATGGGAGTCGGTCGGCCCTTCCAGTCGGGGTCCTTTTCGCTGGCATCTTCGGGCCCAGAGGTGCGCATGGCGCCCTTGACGGCGTAATGCTATCACGCTGTCCACACGTAATTTAAATATGTGGTGATTGCCTTCCTACTAGAAGTTACCATAAACGAATGGACGAGAGAAAAGGGAGAGTTTTCACTGTTCCCGAAAAAGCGCTTTCGAGCACTTGGTTGTTCCACGGCAGCTTGAAGTGTGCTGCAAATATGCTGATGCGGACTACCCAATTGTTAGAATTGAAGTACACTTTGCAAGGCAGAAGATTGGGTGGGCGAATAAGATTGAGAAGATTGCAGGCATGGGGTGGGCGCGGCTGGCAAAGGACAGGGTTAATTGGAGAGACATGGAAGAGGCCTTTGCCCTGCAGTGGGTGTAGTCTGGCTGATGATGATGATGATATATTGCACTAAATAATTTCGTATTTACAAAGGCTCCCTTTAAATACTTTGCCAACGTGCAAATGCAATTTCTCGAAACGCGATTTCCAGCACCAGGTTCTTCTGTCTTTCTTTATTCTTTTTTTTTCTTAGACATTTGCCTAAGAGAGGGCTGAGACTAAAGGCTTGGTATCGCCTGACGAGGTAGCTCGCAGTGTGCTACATATATGTTTACGCGGAGATCTCATTCGTTAGAATTTAAGCATACATTGAACGAAATAATTTGGTATTTACGAAAGCACGTTTTAAATACATTGCCAACATGTCATTTCCCGAAACGCGATTTCGAGCACTAACTGTTAAGCGGCAGCTTGAAGGGAGGGCTGAGACTAAAGGCTTGGTATCGCCTGACGAGGCAGATCGCAGTGTGCTACATATATGTTTAGGCGGAGATCTCATTCGTTAGAATTTAAGTATACTTCGAACGAAATAATTTGGTATTTACGAAAGCACGTTTTAAATACATTGCCAACATGTCATTTCCCGAAACGCGATTTCGAGCACTAACTGTTAAGCGGCAGCTTGAAGGGAGGGCTGAGACTAAAGGCTTGGTATCGCCTGACGAGGCAGATCGCAGTGTGCTACATATATGTTTAGGCGGAGATCTCATTCGTTAGAATTTAAGTATACTTCGAACGAAATAATTTGGTATTTACGAAAGCACGTTTTAAATACATTGCCAACATGTCATTTCCCGAAACGCGATTTCGAGCACTAACTGTTAAACGGCAGCTTAAAGTGTGCTGCTAATAAGTGTACGCGGAAGGCTCTTTCGTTAGAAATGAAGTATACTATGCAAAAATTATTGTCGTATTTGCGAAAGTACACTTGCAATACATTGCCAACATGCAAAGGTCATTTCCCGAAACGCGATTTCGAACACTGGATTGTTCTACGGGAGATAAAAGTGTGCTTCAAACATGTTTAACAAGACTATCTGTTTGTTAAACTTGAAATATACTTCAGACGAATTAATTTCATATTTAGGAAAGTGCACGTATAATACATTGACAAGATACTAAAACCGTATATATATTTTTTCACGTATTTGAAACGTGCTCGAAGCATGCTTTAAGTGACGTATTTTTGGAAACTTTTAATAATATATTACAAATACCAAGCATAAAACTTCAGGAATTTATTTCCGGCATATTTTTAGTGCATTCTTGAATACAAGATATACAGATACAAACATACAAATATCCCCCCTATACTTCAAACCTATTAGTTTTCGGTGAGGACCATTACATTGGGGCGCCTAATTCCTACGTCTCGATCCAACGCGGTAAAAAAAAAATGATCTTACATCACCTAACTTTAGATGTGCAAAAGGGCGAGGGATGAATTCTATCTTCCTATTTTTGTCATTGCCAATTTAATAACGGGAGCGCTTTCTGAAAGTCAGTCTCTAGTTTTCAGCGTTCATTTAAACCTAGATCCCTGACCTGAAGGAAACAGGTCTGCAGCACCCCGCGCTTTCCAACAACAGCTTAATAGTGATCTAATTCAGCAGTCCAATCACCATATGACACGGTTAAACCACCGCTTTCCAACAATCATGATTGAAAACGTTATCTAGATAGACCCCGGCATGGTGCTTGAATCAGCAAGCTGGAAAACAATCTTCGGCTGCGATCGTTCTGTCACCATGGCCATGCTGACAAGTGCGACATATGTATCCTGGCATGACTTGTAATTAGCAGCAGGAAAACAGATGCAGATGCACAAATACGCTGTTTGCCCTAAAAACCTTTCAGAAAGTTCCATTAGGAATTCCTCACTGATCTTAGAGGGTTCTTGTCTGCAAGATTACTGATGTAGAGGAAAGCACTGGTTGACGCTTACAAAGTTAGTGGTGTACAAGCGAGCAATATTTATTAGCAAGAGCACTGATTATAAACGACGACCAGCGTCAATATTAGCCTGCTTTATTATATAACAGAGCAGCAGACTGAAGCGATTAGCGATTAATTATGCACAGAGCTGCGGCACATTTTCTCTCAATTTGTAGCCTTAATTTATACTCGTTGAACATCGGCCCTGTAGAGGGCCGTGTGCACGGCATTTGATTGTGAATTTGGCTTTTTTGCCTCCCTTCTTCATGCCCTATATTATAGGCCGGGAGAATATGACATCAGTCTCGTTAGTGCCGGACCTTACCTCCTCTCAGGCGCGCAAGTACAGTCTATTTGTTTTTTATTCGATGCCGGTAGATCGGAACGGCTTGGTTTTCTTTCTTTCTGCAATTCGTCCAACCGTGTGAACGTTCTCTCTTGTTGTTTTTTGTTCAACTTTCTCAATCTGGCTCTGTTATCGGTGCCAAAGGCGCACCCAACTAGCCTCAAGAACTGCAGGTAAGGTGGAGGCGACACTAGAGCGGCTTTCAGCCCTCCTTCGATTTGGGCGCCGACTTCATTAACACCTAACTCACGCTTTTAAAAGATCGAGGCGCTGAATAGCCAGGAGAATTCAAAAGAGAGCGCGCGCAATTGAGAGAGGGGGAGGGTGGAGTGTATTAGCATTTCTACCGACAAAGGCACGAAATACGCACGCATCTTGAAGCAGCAAGAGGGATTCACACTTTGCCCACCCAGTTCAAGGAAGCTATTTGCGGTGGACAAAGCTTGGGCTGCCTTCAAAAAGTAAAGTTTGGTAGTTTGCAAAAATCTTTTTCCGCTTCAGGCTTACCTGCCTCATGCGCAAAATTTTCACGAAAAAAAAACAGTGAAACATTCGAGACGTAAACCTTTCAAGCTGATCAAATAATTCGCACTTGAGGTGTTACTGGAGAGTGGCTAATCACTTATCGTTTAAGGAATTTGTTGGAGGCAGTTCCGAAATATATGGACAACACAAACCAAAGAGTATGGCTGGCTTCAGCGATTCCTGGCCTTTTGTTTTATTCACCTTGCGTGCTGCGCACTTGTAATAAACCTTAAAAGCTCCGAGTTCCTCCCGGGTTTGATGAAAAAAAGTAAAAAACACGCCTGCTATTAGCATCGTGTCTGCGCTGAACGTTACTAAAATTTTCACTACAAACAAAAATTCTCCAAATGAAAAAAAGGCTTCTTGCGCACAAAGGCTCCTAAGACCTTTCGTACTTTCAAAAATCTATGAATCATGAACTGGTGTTGCAAAAACTTTTGTTTTAAGTTGGCGTACAATACCCAGATGTAAGCCTATTTAGCCCCTACCACATGTTTATAGTTCATTTTTGTTTGAGCACTTGCCTCTTTTCATCAGGTGGGTAGATTCCTGGAAGCTATTCTTATCCAGGAACTTTAGCAGGCTCCGGCTCTTCTTGTGGTCCGTCAGCCACGTGGAGAGAAGAAGAAAATTGCTTTCGGACAAAATATGCAAGGTACAGTTTTGATGAAGGTACAAGAGCCGACAAGATATCAACCTGATAAAAAATCTGACTCAGTGCTGCTGCGTGCTCTGGTAATTGTTTTTGCTGTTTGACTTTTGACATTTTGTCTTGCGATATCATGACAGTTATTACCACTTTTATATTCTGCCATATGCTGACCATTATTCCTTGATTATTGTTTGCGTATGCATCTTTGGGTGGTAATTTATTTTTCAATATTAACTAAATTAGAAGTTTTTGAAACGAAACAAAACAATCTCAACTCTTGTGATCTCTTCCTCCTATCTACTCAGCGTTCAGCGCAGGAAAAGCGATACATATGACCTCTGATGAAATGCAGCTACTATTTACCAAGACGACAGGTTCAGGCTGAGACGTGAACTATTTTTTTGTAGTCACTGAAAAGATTTTTGGGCTAAAAGCCTCGAATATCGCTTGGAAAGGCCTGAGGATTGTTTACACTGCAGCAGAATGCAATGTTTGCAAGCACATGTCAAGGTTAGAAAATGTACAGGAGGAATTGCATGGCATAAAGAATGCAAACAGCAAAAATCTGTATATAAGTGTATAATAAATGAGAAAAGTAGGTGACATAAGGCATAAGATTGGAGAAACACATCCCAATTATCTACAGGGTCCCCAACAAGCGTTCCACAGGGCAAGAAATAAAAGTTTGAGGCATAGAGCTCGAAAATGTTACCTGGCAAAATTCAGAAACCGAAAGTGTATAGCAGCTAAAGAAATAACAAACTCTGCACTTAAAAAGAGAAAAAGTATTTCATTGAATATCGTATCCACTACACAGGTTAAATTAATAGCAAAAAGCATGCCAAATAAAGGGCGTAACAAATATTGTAGCAAATGATACCTTTGGTCAAAATGAATTTGTAATAAAGAATAATAGGGATTTCGCAAAATACATTCGCATTTGTTTTGAATGAAAGCCTACTCTTTTTCTGTGCTTATTTAAACTTGTTTGGAAGTTACAGAAAAGGACTGTAAATTGTAAATTGTGCCAAAGCGAGATATTACGCTTATATAGGGCTTCATGACTGAACATTATCACTGCGTTGTTATAGTTAGGCTACAGAGGTTAACAATCGTGTAATTTGCGGGCACCAAAAGTATATAGTAAGCAGCAAGCGAAACTCGTTAAGCTCATATCCTCAAATGAAATTACGCGAGCCAAATACTTCCTTCGTTGACAGGGTAATTTCGTAGGAAATCATTTTCAGTACGACTACGCAGTACACACACTAAGAAACCATTGGCGGCAGTTAAGTTGCGAGAAAAAACCCGGCTTGAAATATTCCCAGTTTTCAAGACCTAGAGGACATGCCTTACTTTATCCAACATGGCGTCACTGCGGAGAGCTGCTTCTGGGATGAGACAAGGTGCATTTGTCGATGTTATAAAATCTTCAGACCAAACTCCTTCTATTTTGTCGAAACGATGACTTCGTGTGGGTCCACGTTTTGTTTGTCGATGGTGTAAACAAACCAAACAAGGGACAAGGAATAAATCGCTCTCAGGAGTGTGAAAACGGCCGGCGTTTTTTCGGAACAGTGCCTGGTGTACAAGAACTTTGCAGAGATTTTAAAATCAAGAACACCGTTGTTGGATTTATCACAACGGCTAGTGAAGGAACTAGGAAACGAATTAATTTTCGTTTTTGCATTTTGCACTTCAGTAAGCAAGACTAAGCTTCTGCTTGCATAGAAAAGAAGGTGTAAAATGCCCTTTTGATCCCACGAGTTTGATCTTCGAAGGCTTCCCCCGTTTTGAGTTTTTTGTGTGTAATAAATTTTAAACAACAGGCACTATTTTACACACGAATGTCGATTTTTGATAGTGCGCAGGTGCGAAAAGTCAGAAATCTATGACTGTGCTTTCCCCGCACACTATGTTTTGCAACCAAAGACGCTTTTTTATTTTCTGTGTTTTATGGAAGGCGTGTAACAATTGTAAGGTCACATACCTTCATTGTAATTCTATTCGCTTCTTACTATCCGCCCGTATGAGTACATTTTTCCTGTCCCAGCTAAAGCATTGGGCAATAAATGTAAGAGCGAAGATAAAGAGGTGGCGTTATAGTAAGTCATTCATAATTTTATTCCCCCTCGTTGCCTGCTTGAATAACAAATAACAAAAATAACAAATAACAAAAGCATTCGCTTATAGGTACATTCACGCACAAAGCGTCTCACGCTTCCGTTATGCGTGTGCGCTCAGCGGTTGTTAGCAAGTAGCGTCTTGTGTATAGATAGTCCAAGGTGTTAGTATCAAGCCTGCACCGGAAAGTCCCCTTAATTAGATTTCACCGGACCAGCGAAACCGTCCAAATTGATCTCATGTCGTACTATTTTAGCAACCTAACAAAATGCATTTTCGATTTAGGAAATTCATAACCCACACCAACCTGCCTTTATTTGTTGGAAAAAAAATCTGTAATCTTTCACTGCCTCACGCGAGAAGTTTGCCTGGCAGTAACTATTTTCGGCAGTTCTGCCAAAAGGTGCACTTAGTCCATCAACAGCCTACCTCACGATCACTCACGCACGCCCTCACACGCATATATGACCACACACGCCGCCGCGCATCCAACAAAATAATGAAGAAAAAAGGGCAATGGAATAGAATACCCGCAGAAACAATAAAAAGCATACCTTTATAGCTACTCTTCTTATAATCATAACATTGAGTACGCACCCTTTACACTTTGGTTGGATACGAGCGTCGCTAGCGCTGTGGTGGCGGGATTTGCGGTTTACTCAGCGCCATCATCGCCCCATTCCTGGCACCTGCTGCACATGCGAGCTCGGTCACCTATCTACATCAACTGAAGCGCGGCTTATCTCCTCCGAATTAAAGGGAGTTTCACGCCATAAAATAGTACGCGTGTTAGACGGGGCCGGACGGGGTGACCCAATTATTAGTTTTTTTTATTAATTAACGTGGATTGAAATAATCAGAGTTCTTTAACTATCTAAACACTGAAACTTCGTCGTTGCTCAAAATTATGAATTTTTTTTGGTTTAGTAATAAGTTTGTTGCTGTAATATTGAATTTAAAACATGCTTTTCTATTGACAGCAACTTTTTCGTCTCGAATTATAGTCAGCTACTTTGCGGATATCCGTCGGTGTTTTTACTTTGACCCCTGTACAGAGTGGTTTCACATGACCACAATTTCTAGAGGGACTCCGGATCATCCTCTTTCTTCAGCCTTTTTTTCTTACTTGCACGTTATAACGGAAATCTTACTAATCCTCCACCCGCGTCGGACTAACACAGCTCCAGAGACCGATAGGTCTTACATCTGCTTTGCGCTACGTTGCGATATGGTCAACGCTTTTGGTTTTAGTGATCCATCACGCTCGCTTGAAAGCCACCTTATCACTCCCACAGACCCTGCCACGATCGCGTCTTCTGCGGCTAAATCGATGCAGCACTCAGTCTCCTTCTCTGTAGACTACCCTGATTTTCACAGCGAGGCGACTGGTTCAAAACAGCTTTACAGCATTTTTTAATGCGAAAGCATTTCTTTTCTCATGAGTGGCCTGTACAGGACATGTCAGCAGCGCGCGTCGGCGGAGCGTATCATCCGAGCGTATCCGCACGAACCTACAATCATCCATTATAGGCGTAATTCATTATAGGTGCAAATAATGACGTTATTCAAGTTAGCTAATAAATTGCCAAAATTATCATTAAATAGGTAATAAAATAAGTTGAAAGTAGTGATTAATTCTTTGAATTAGTCAGCTACATTACAAATTAATCGCTAATTGGATCGATTCCACGAATTAGGTGGTAACAATATTTTATAAATAAACAATTTAGCTCAATTACATTCCATTAAATCCAGCCAACGTTCAGCGCAACCACACCATGGTCGCGCTGCAAGTGTTTTTTGGTTTTGTATTTTAACGTGGCAACAAGAGAGGGCGTGCAGTTACGAACGCGATGGGAGGTGGCGAATGAGCAAGAGAATGATCGGGAGAAGAAACAATTGAACTAGGAAACGCCAGGCTTGAGTCACTGCTTTGCCATCAAGGCACCGGTTCTTGCTCGTTTAAGAGGCTTAGATAACCAGCGAAAATAGGCTTCTTAGCTAAGACTCTCCTGACGCCTAGAGGAACTAAGGTATTTTATCTTCGCGTGGCGAGCTCCACTGTGTTCTGATCTACAGATTTTCTATTATAGGTGAGAGCAACGTAGATGCCTTGCAGGCGTCGATGCAGTACATCTTCCTTTTTCTGGAGGTTTGGGTACATGCGGCAGTGCTCACGGTGCGCACGTCAGTAGTCCGCGTTGGATAATTGTACGCTCCGACGGTGACCCGCATTGTAGGCAGAACCGCTAACTTTCCCGGATGGAACCAAGTTCCGTTCCTTGCAGGCCGGCGCGTGTGCTCGCTAATTCCTAGGAGGAAACGGAGGAACAACTTTAAAAGAACAAAAGGACCTCAAGGGTTGGCTCCTACTTGTCTAAGAGTTCACTGGCCTGGGCTTCACGGAGAGCTGTGTCCACTAGCCATGTTAGGCCAGCTAGTTGAGCAGCCCGTATAGTGGCCTCCCATGAGGAAGGGGATGGGTTGGGTATGGGGGTAGCTGCCACGGGTTGGGTGCATTCCCACGGGTAGTGTATGAGGGTGGCCTTGGCCATCCATCATGTTGAGCAGAGTGGGAAGATCAGGATAGGGTGATAGTGACGAGGGAAGTAAGGTGAGACGTAGCAGTTTGTTTGCAGTTGCCCCCAGACCGCTCTGATTTTGAATTTAGTGTACTGTGAGGTGGTGGGAGGGTGAAGCAGCTGCTTTTGCAGTGACTGGTGATTTGGTGGTACATGAGTAGATCTCGCAAGGTTTCGTGCGTAGGTTCGGGTGTCCGATCTTCCGATCCCCGAGAAATAGTTCTCGAGTGAATGCATGAATGCGCTGGTTACCGGGGATCGAGGCATGCCCAGGAATCTACGTGAGGGTTATCTCTTGGGAACAGCCGTGTGCCCTGTAACTCAGATGAAGCACAACAGGCGGGAGTGAAAAGTGCACGGTGCGTTACTCGTGCCACGGTGTCGTTAGCCCAGCAGCATTGGAAGAGTCTGCTCACCTTCTGGAAGTCAGTAAGCATGAAAACAGTGAGGATTCATAAACTAATTGAAGTCTAATGATACCTCATATCACTGATAACAAAGAGAATGCAGGCATACTTTGTAGTTTACTGGTTTATTTGCGTCGCCGTTATTAATTATTTATCGGCGGCCAACTTACTATGCGCAATCCCTAAGTGATAACATGGCAGTGAGTGGTCCTCGGTTGCTCAAGGATTGGTTTATGGAGGTTTTATGTCCCAAAGCGACTCAGGCTATGAGAGACGCCGTAGTGAAGGGCTCCGGAAAATTGGACCACCTGCGGTTTTTTAACGTGCACTGACATCGCACAGTACACAGGCCCCCAGAATTTCGCCTCAATCGACATTCGACCGCCGCGGCTGGGATCGAACCCGCGTCTTTCGGGTCAGCAGCCGAGCACCATAACTACTAGCCACGTTGCTGAAGG